>APFE031744368.1:206432-239895 GCA_000404065.3 Pinus taeda | reverse complement strand
TTTTGAAGGAGAGGGGCATGTTGGGTCCCTATAATACTAGTGATTACCCCATTACTATGGTAGTTGTACCCCTTATAATATTGTTGTGCCCCTATTGCCCCCATATTGTTATTACTGTGCCCCATAGAATCCCTCTATTGTTATTTTTGTGGCTTTATATTATTATTGTTAGGTCGGATGGTTTATATTGTGACTCCTTAGACTCCTATATATAGGAGGTTTTGTCATTTGTATCATCCAAGAATTGTTCATTTATGTAATGTAAAGGAGGTTGCCCCCTCGAAGAGGCTGAATTCTAAGGTGTTGATCTATGTTTTCTATCTTTTCTTGAGCTAGTTGCATAACACAATCTCTAGCCTCAAGCTCATCCTTGAGCTCCTAAATGATGTAACTATGCAATGGCCCAACCTCCCCTGTCTCCTGAAACTGCACAATGTGCTCTCCCAATGCTCATCCCCTCATCATGTCAGATTGGTCTCTAGAATTGTGCAATTTTCTCTCTCAGCCTAGCCTGAACTGCACACTGCATAGTATCAAGGCTCAAGGCTACCCTTGAATGCCTAGAAATTTTAATTGTAGAGTCACTGAGCTCCTTTCCCAACTTTCCATCTAGTTCTGACTCAGTTAATGGATCAATGTGCACAATCTTAGACTAGGGGGTTTTGGATTGATATCGTCTCGTCATGAGTGAATTGCAGAGACAGGCACCTTATCATGCCATGGTGAGATGATGAAGAAGGAGATGAAGGAGTGCAACATGCTGAAAAAAATTCCTTTAATTGAGTATGCAAGTTGATCAATTAAGAGAAAGCAAAGGGACACCAGTTTGTGATGACCACTGAAGACTTGAGATCATTGAAGATCCCTTATCACCAAGCCATGTGAAGGTGAAAAAAAAATTATTCTCAAGTAGACCTATAGCACACAGTAGTAGTAGTGGCTTGGCATTGCCACATCATCAAGTAGTCTATGTAAGCAGTGGCATGTCATGTCATGTCATGAGTTGTCACATGCCACACCATTGTGGTCAATGATGTAGATTATGTTTTGAAAATGCATTATAAAGTGGAAGTCCAAAGGACATTTATGAGTATGAATATTCATGTAAATTTGAAAAGTCATAGGAAGTCAAACAATCATGAGGGTAGATGAAGATTCATAAGGAAGGTGAAGCATCACTTCCTCATTGTTATATATACACCCTCATTGTAATAGCAAAGGATTTTTCACCTTGGCTCCTCCTACAATGCATTATAGAGACAAACTAGTTCTTTTAAGGAGACAGAAGCAGCCCCAATGCTCCACTATTGGAGCTAGTGATGTTTATTGTATACATGTGTCTTGGGACTTTTACTTAATAACGGAAGCGTTCATGGCCAACACGTTCTTCATTCATGGATTATGAATATTTGTAAGGCTGTTCTGCAGATGTTTATTTTTTGTGTCTTCTTTCATCTGTGATAAAGTTGTTAAACTATTTCGATTATTTTAGTACTTATCTTATTAAGACACATGTTGTAATGGTTGCTATTGTGGTACCATCCTTCTGTATTATTATGCATGATGATAAATAGATCTTTCTCATTGATTGGTTATAATTACCGTCACATATTTTGTGGACTATTTTGCTCGATGTCAAACAAATCCCCCTTGTTTATGTGTGTCTCTTCTTACGTGTTACTATTGCCTCTCTCTTAGAGGCTCTCTTTACTCTTTCCCTCTAAAGTAGAAGAATTTTGACACACCTACAACTAAACACTCACTAGGCACACCTTCTTACCTTCTGAAGGCACCACATGTTCCTCTCTTACTAACAGTTAGAGCCAAGGCAAATCTAAAAGAATACATGGCAACCAAGTTGATATTCTAGACGAGGCTCCTGCTCTAAATGGTTTGAGGTCTAATTGGGACTGCACATCAAGGAGACCCCTTGGTTGATGGATTTCTAGCACTGTCACTAATGGTGCTAGAAGGAGGGCTATATGTCAAGTTGTGCTCGTTGAGTTTGTTTTGAACCTCTTATCTCAAATGGCTTATCCTCAAATCTTACTCTGGGGTTATTTCTCTAATTTATCCATTTATCAATTTTCAATCCCCAATGAGCCTCTCTATCACTTTTCTCAGTTAAAGTTTGATGGTGAGGAAGGAACATCCATAACCATACACATTTATGATTTTCTTAAATTTTGTGAATCTTATAAAATCGATGATGAATAGTTTTCTTGTGCGCTTTTCTTTCTCACCCTTGAACGTTGTGTTAATCAATGGTACCATACCTTACCACCCACCTTCATCCATTCTTTCCATCATTTCCTTAAGGAAATTTATCGAGCCTTTGATAGGTATAATTACTAAGATGTTTATAAAATTTTCAAGTAGTTAAGAATGAAGCCTGATGAATTAGTTGAAGATTTATCTAGTTGATTCCTTCACCTTTGTCATGAATTTCTTGAAGAAAATGTTGATTGGGATCTCTTTAAACAAAATTTTCAGTGTTTGGTTCATGTCTCTTTGCACGGTGAACCTGAGCCCCCTGATATTTCTACTTCCCCGACTCTTGCAAATCATGAAACATCACTAATTTCAAAGGAGGAATCTCCACCTTTTCTAGCTCCAATGAGGGTGTCTCTGTACGGTGATAATAAAGTTGGGAAATATACAAATCAAATTCCCAACTCATTTTCTCATTCTTCTTCCACTTATCATGACTCAAATTCAATGGAGAAAATCCTAGAATAGCTCATGAATCCCATGGTGAAGACTAACTCCTCCATTTTGCAAGTTGATGTTGATTTTCATAACTCTAGTCTTGAAGCTTATTTGGATTTCTATTATCCTCTATCATCTACATGCCATAACTCTTTGTATTGTAATTTTCCCGACCAATCTATTCCACCAACCATTTTTTCGCACTCTCTTGATTCTCAAGTTGTTGGATCAAAATGTGATTAGATACAAGGCAGTCACATTACATAGGTAGAGGAGTAGGAAGGTGAATATGCTTTTAATCTTTCTTCTCTTTTTTAAAATCCTCCATGTCAAAACAATGCACTTCCATTCTTAGATGATTCTCAACCTTCTAATCTCGTTAGTGAATCAAATGCAATATTTTTTTTTCAATCAATCCATGGCCTTGTATAGTAGTCATTCCGATGATGATGACTCTTCTGATGTATGTGATCATGAATGCCTAGGTGCATCATCTGATCTTTCAGTTTCTCATGAAGATTGTACTTTAGATCTAGAATCTAATTCGATCAAATAAAATTTGCTTATCAAACTTCTACTTCATCTCACTATCCCTTGTGCCCTACCATTTGCGATGCATCTACATGCGGCGAGTATAGTCCATGATCTTCAAGTCCTTCACCTAACAAGTTAACCTCTCAATTGGAACAAGGTGGTGAGATTATCCATTATGCAAATGAAAACAATAAAATCATTGAGTACTCTTCCTATCCCTCATTGTCTCTTCTCCTACATGAAGACAACTCTTCAAATTATCTTGCTCACAAAATTTCCTCGATTCATTTATCTTCAAATTTGCGATTGGAAGAATCTTTCGAGATGAGTAATATGGTTGTTGAAGTTGAAAAATCTAGTCAAGTCAGTGACAGAGATAGCTTCCATCCGGTAAGTAGTGGGCTTATTGAAACCAGTGGTAGTAGTTGTCCTCACATCATGCATAATCTAGTTCAATATTCAGGATGCGATTTTACAATCCTTGAAAGTTTTGGGAATTTTCAGGAAGTCGAATGACTTCAACTTCCATTGATGGTTATGTAAAGATCCTGCAACCCTGATAAGCCCTCCTAACTAAGTCAGATCTAGTTTCTCTCACATAATCCTTCTCTTTGTAGGGTTTCACTCAATGTAAATCTCTTTTTGAAATATTTTTGGTATCTTGAATGAAATATTTCGAACTTTCAAGATTTTATTTCTAATTGGATTCAAGAATCCCCTTAAGTTGATCCATCTTCATGCAAATATCTCACATAAAACGTGGGATTGGAATGTGTATCTCTCATAGAGTCATGGAATTGTGAATTTGATCATCTTTGTTTGAAGGGATCACTCCTATCAGACTCATTTCGTAATATTCATCTCCTTGTTTTTCTTGTGAATGTTGTATTATAAGAATTTCCCTTCATTACACCTGGAATCCTCTTGATTTATAATGAATGCACGAGTTATTGCGTGAATCAAATTCTTCTCCATTCACTATGTCCTAACTAGTCTCATGTGCTTGTTTTGTTGGAATTCCTTTTAATTTCTTTTGATAATTATGATGCTTGTAAATTTTTTCACCATTTACAGGAAAATGGTTGGTCAGATTCGACATGTGAAGAAGTTGGTTCTATTATTCAGAGCATTCGTAGAGCTGCTCAAATTGATTTTATCTTTGTTAATTACAAACTAGGAATTTGGTGCTTTAATCAACCCATCTGATCATGATTGTTTCTCTATTGGCTGTCATTCATCTTACTATTTTCCCATTAGGATATTCAATGACATTTGTTTTACATCCTTCTATTTTCATCGTTCAACATCTTACTATTCATATTTTTGTTAAGCAGTTGAGGAACTTCCACCTTTGTTGATGGTTATGTTAGGTCCTCACTATCTCGACATGACTGTTAAATATGATCAGATCAATTTCCCCTCAAAAGGTTCCCATCATAATCCCATTCCTCTAATTGAAAATTCATCTTTTCAGAGATTTCAGAGTTTTCAAGAGGATGATCAAGAATTTTACGATCCAATCATTGAATGGTTGGAACAGTCTTTCCTGGCAAACTCTGTTGAAAGTAACAAGTTTCAATATTTCCTCATGCTTGCTAAGGAGTTTGTTTTAGATGGAGACACATTCGTTTGAAGCTTCAAAGGTTTCTTGAATGATGGTTCTTATCAAAGTGGTAAGAATATAAACTGGTTAGAAGTGGTGGCTATGGCCTATCTTTCTGCTGAGAGGCAAGACCTTCAAATTTTTGTGCAAGCTATTCAAGTTTTTATCTTTTCTATTACACCTTGTTTTATATTTGTTTTAATCGATCGCATCTTTGTGATTGGAGGTCGGGAACAATTATGGTGGCTACATTGGAAATTACATTATACATGACATTGACCTTCTAGCTAGTTAGGTTAGGAGTAGGTCTAGTTGCATTTTAGTTTACCTGCACATCCATCCTACATTCGTTTCCTGTAGCCATTAGGGGATTCTTAAGGTCTAAAATGGGTCTCCTAAGTAAAATGTACAACCAAAATAAACTTTATAAGAACCAATAGGATTCAATATGATGATGTCAACCATGGGGGATGATTCACCATTTTTGGAGTTAAAAAGTACAAAGATAATAGTAAAACTACTTTTTCAATGCATATTTTCAACTTATCTCCCTAATTTTTTACTCAAATTTCGAGTGGGAGTACTCGTTGGATGCAAAATTTAATTCCTCATCCAAGGAGTACCCATGTTGCATACTTTCGATGGACCCTACTACACGAAAAATGAGAAATACATGAAAAAATGTGATTGCAATAATTTTTTCATGTAGCAGGTTCCATCAAAAGTATGCAACATGGGTACTCATTGGATGAGGAATCAAATTCTGCATCCAACAAGTGTTTCCACTCGAAATTTGAGTAAACCCATATGGAGATAAATTGAAAATACGAGTTAAAAAAATGGTTTTGTCTTTTTTCCCTCTAAAATTTGATGATGTAATCTAATCTTATTTTATTATTTCCACTATTATTTTATAGTTTCTTTAGGAGGCCCATTTTAGACCTCAAAAATCCCTAATGTTTATATTGTGTTTTCTGGTTTTGGTTTCACATATAGGTTTTTCTTTAGCCATTTTTCTTGTCTTGTCTTCTGGTTTCGTTTCCTTATTGTGTGTTTTCTTTCCTTTCCTTTTGTGAGACCGTGCATGAAAATTATCTACTGGCTCAAAGGGAATGTGGAAAAATAGAAAAGGACTTTGTGACACTTTAACATTTGGCTGATCTTTGGCCCATCTTCCTTGTCTTGGTTATACCTTTTGGCCGATGAAGTTTCAACAAAAAATATGATCCGTCCATGAGGAGAGTTTTTGTTAAATCATGAAGCTATGTATATTCAGGAAAAACCTCATGCCCACACTTGGTTTTTATGTTTCGGTGTTGTCATGCTTATTCAATTAGTAAAGGAGGATACAAGGAATAATCTAAATGAGAAAACCTAAATCAGAGGACTATATATGCTTCTTTGAAGGAACAACCTCTTATGTTCAATAAGTCGGGATCCATCTTCCACCCATAAAATGAATAAGTGCCAATACACAGTGATATAAAATAAATACATAAGGTGAAAGAAGAGAAAGGCCTCCTGCCCAGAGAGTTGAAGAAATAAAATCTGCCAGGGTATTGTCAAGGCTTGCTGGCAATAGAGCAATGTTTGTGTTCCTAAAGTGACTCCCTCGGGGTACTGTCTAGACCTGCTGGCAGCAGAGCAACACTAGAGATGAAAAAACATACTCTAAAAATCTTAATCTTGCGAACTTCACTACCCTTCCCATCTCGAAACTTTGTGATATCATTGAATCTTATGATGTGTTCAACCAAGAGAGAGGTATAGAGGGGAACATATTGAATACTCCCTGAAGAACCAATACCTTGCACATAAGAGTTAAACAAGGAAAAGAAGCTAGAATTCTACCAATGTGTCGCCTAGTGTTGTCGTTGCTACAACACCCTCCAAAATTTTGGCCTGCGCTCAATTTCAGAGCCTTCCTTGGTCTTGTACATTATTGTCGTAAACATTGAAATTCATTCCATTTGTTTTCATGAGGAGTTTTTGTCCCTTTGCAAGAGAGAAAAAATGTTACATTTTCACATCTTAGTTGTTGCATCACCTATATAAGCATGTTCTGGTGGTTCCAATAGGTCACCTTTGTGTAAATGAGTTTTTCTGACCTTGTAAACATCTTTTGCACTCATTTCCAAAATTTTAAGCATGGTTGCACAAGTGTCATCACGATCGTCGCAAAGTGTATCTTAAGTGTCACACTTGTCATAAGTTGTCATAAATTTGTCGCATGGAGGGAAATGCATTGTCATGTGTCAAGGATTATCTATGTTTTTGTGTCATCAAGTATTCTAATCATGTGATCACAGTTGAAGTCTTATCATTGTTCACATCAGTCTCACCAACCCCACACTTATTCATTTTTTGAAAATATTCTTGGCCAAGCAACCTAGCATCATCTAGCCTCCCTGAATTGTGTATTATGTAGTATCAGTCCTCTAGCTATGACCTTGCCTCTTGGAACTATGAAATGTGCAGTTCTTGCCTTCCAGGACTGTTGCACTATGTAGTTTCAATGCTCAAACCCTGACCTTGACTCCCACAATTTCTCTTTTCCTTCTCCCAGCCTCACCCTAACTGTGTATTATGTAGTCTCTACCCTCAAGCTCATCCTCGAGCTCCTAAACTATGCAACTACATGATGGCCCATCTTTCCTTATCTCCTGAAACTGCGCAATGTGCTCTCCCAGTGCTCATCTCCTCAGCCTGTCACATTGATTTGTAAAATTGTGTAGTTTTCTCCCTCAACCCAACCTGAATTGTGCACTATGCAGTCCCATAGGTCAAGGATCCCCTTGACTACCTGAACTGTGCAACTACATAATCACTGAGTTCCTTTCCCAGCTTTCCATCTGGTTCTGGCTCAGTCAATGGATCAATATGCACAATATTAGATTAGGGGATTTCAGACTGATGGTGTCCCGTCATGAGTGAATTACATAAACATGAACCTTATCATGCCATGGAAAGATGATGAAGAAGGAGATGAAGGAGTGCAACATGTTGAAATACATTCTTGTAGTTG
This sequence comes from Pinus taeda, assembly GCA_000404065.3. Classification (NCBI taxonomy): domain Eukaryota; kingdom Viridiplantae; phylum Streptophyta; class Pinopsida; order Pinales; family Pinaceae; genus Pinus; species Pinus taeda. The sequence continues at coordinate 232,024 of APFE031744368.1, read as the reverse complement.
AGTATGAAAGTTGATCAATCAAGAGAAATCAAAGGGACACCATTTTGAAATCACCACTCAAGACTTGAGACCATTGAAGATCCCTTATCACCAAGTCATGCAGAGGTGAAAACAAAAGTATTCTCAAGAAGACCTGTAGCACACAGTAGTAGTAGTGGCTTGACATTACCACATCACTAAGCAGTCTATGTCAGTAGTTTCATGTCATGTCATGTCATGAGTTGTCACATTCCACACCATTGTGGTCAATGATGTAAATTATGTTTTGAAAATGTATTGTAAAGTGGAAGTCCAGAGGACATGTATGGAATATGAAGAGTCATGTAAAGTTGAAAATTCATAGGAAGTCAAATAGTCATGAGGGTAGATGAAGAGTCATAAGGAAGGTGAAGGATCACTTCCTCATTGTTATATATACACCCTCATTGTAAGAGCAAATGACTTTTCACCTTCGCCCCCCCCCACAAGGCATTAGAGAGACAAACTAGTTCTTTTTAGAAACAAGGAGTGGCTTCAATGCTCCACTATTGAAGCTATTGATGTTCATTGTATACATGTGTCCTGTAAATTTTACTTAATAACATAAGCCTTCGTGGTCAGAATTTTCTTCATGCATGGATTATGAATATTTCTAAGACTATTATGCGAATGTTTGTATTTCATGTTTGCTTTCATCTGTGCTAAAGTAGTTGAACTATTTCAGTTATTTTAATATTTATCTTATGGTGAATGTGTTGTAATGGTTGTTCTTGATGTCCCATCCCTGTGGACTATTCCACAGGATGCTAGATAGACCTTTCTCATTGATTTTTTGTAATGACCATCACATCTTTTATGGACTATTCCACTGGATTTCAGACAGATCCCTCTTATTTACGTGTGTCTCTTCTTGGGTGGTACTATTACCTATCTCTTAGAGGCTCACTTTACCCTTTCCCTCTGTAGTAGAATAACTTTGACACACCTAAAATCGAATGCTCACTGGGCACACTTTCTTTCTTTCTGAAGGCACCACACATTCCTCTCTTGTTGACAGTTAGAGCCAAGGAAAATCTATAATAATACATCGAAACTGGGATGATATTCGGGATGGGACTCCTACTCCAAAAGGTGTGAGGTCTAATTGGGATTGCACATTGAGGAGACCCCTTGGTTGACAGATTTCCAACACCACCAACAGGTCCCTATAATATTAGTGTAGCCCCCATATTGTTACTATATCCCATGTAGCCCCCATATTAATATTTTTGTGCCCCATATGATCCCACTATTGTTATTTTTGTACCCTTACATTATTATTGTTATGTATTCCATGATTATATTGTGACCCTTTAGACTCATATATATACCAAGAAGGTCTTGTCATTTGTACCATCCAAGAATTGTTCATTTATGTGATGTAAAGGAGGTTCCTCCCATGAAGAGGCTTATTTTCAAGTCATTGATATATATTTCTTCTATTTTTTTATTTGGTTACTGTTGTGGCCAGCAACAACCCCCCTTCTTATTTAGTTTTATCACTAATACTAAATAAGTGGGGACCCTTATAAAAAACAAAAAAATTGATTAGTGCTTGTATTTCCTTTTTCAATAAAAATACTATCATAAACTTAGGAGAATACCCTCAAAAAATCTAAAAAGCTTAAGTTTTTTTGATAAGTTAGGATAAGATCATTTCTTAAAAAATACATCGCATCACAAAAAGGGTAATGGATACCTCCCTACAAGCGGATTCTAAAATTGCAAGATCACGATGCGAAACTACACACTAAAAACACTCATCGCAGCGCATGCTTCAAAAATTATTTACGCTAAATACCTCAAACTGCTGATATGCAATATGTGATGGCACATATCGCAAATCACATTTCGTAGAAAACACATTAATAGATGATTGACATATGCTACGATATTGCGATTCCGCGATATTGCGATTCCACGATATTGCGATCTGCGATACTGCGATCTGCGATATTGCAAAGCAAATCGCAAATCGCCTCATCGCAAATATTTAGGGCTCGTTGTTCGAAAACATTGTTTCCATAAAATGAGACCAGGTCATGCACGTTAATGTTAATCAATGAGTAAGTTGGCAATAATTAATGAAATATGGTTTTGTTCTGATCAAAGAGCCATTTCACGTAAGGTGGTATATTTTATATGTCTTCGGAATTTAAAGATTTCCTATCACCTTTTTCTTATCATTTTTCTCACCTCATTTTTAAACTGCAGGAACGAAGAGCAGAGAACTAAACAAAGCAATGTTCAGGATATTATGGGAAAAAGGCAAAGCTCTGAGTTTTGAAGACAAAGAAATGACGCCCTTGTATACAGACACCGCCTGTAACAAAGATGCTGGTATTACTACTTGGGAAGACATGTACAATCTACATGAGGAAGAAAATCCCAAAATGATGGAGGTTACAGCTACTGCAGGCTCACATGGGTCTTCTGAGGTGTCTATTACAGAGCTAGCTTGCTCGTTCTTGCACTGGATAGCAGCGAGGCCCAAAATTATTCCATAAACGGACATGGTTAAATGGGTACTAGACAACGCTGACATCACAAATAGACAATTTAAGACTCAGGGTCGAAAATTCATGGAGTTGTTATTTCCACAAAATTCAAGCTTTATATCCTATAACAAAAAGCACGTGAGAGGTGAAAATCGCACCAAGGAAGCCCGGATCGAGAAACGGAGGCAAATTCTGATGTGCATCACTGGGTAAAACCCCTTAAAAAGAAAAGCCTGTAATTGTTCAGTCACCTGTAAGTCTGGAAGTTTGTAGAAAAAAGCGCTAAAGGAAAAAGGCAAAACTTGAACTCTAAAACCAATGGTATTTATCATAGATATCTTCAAAGTAGTATGTAAATATGAATAGCATCTACAGACAGGCTGGGAATAGAAGGCTCAAGAAAAGGCAGAATCAATCAAAAGATTAAATAAGTTGAATTGGGATTCTTACTGGGCGTATTTGGTAAAACCACACAGCCAGTGCATGACTCTCAAATGTATCATCAATTCTGCCGAGAAGATGGCGCTAGCTCTTGCCGATTCCATTTTCGTAGGACAATTAAAGTCGGAAGTTGGCCAGCTGACTCTCCTCAAACAAATGTTGAACGCTTGTGATTTCAAGGAATGGATACACAAATAGTTAGTTGTTAGTTTTAGTTTTAGATTCAGTGTTAGTGTTAATTTCGCTTTATTTTTGCCTGAAATGAGGATGGTCATTTAAACCGTATCCTACATTTTTGTAATATTTTTTTTTAGATTTAGTTAGTAGTATTTAAACCCTTCTCATGCATTTAGAGAAGGGTCCTGAAATTTGTCAAAAACTTGTCCTCAGAACATGCACTTTTGCACCCTTCGAGGAGGTTTTGATGAATGAATGGAACATGATTTATTGATATCTGCATTTAATATCTACTACTGATGTTGCACTTTTGTAATCTTAGTGGATGTTGGATTAAGAAGAGATAAATCATTATTGCTTGAAGCTCATGAGTAGAACTAGTTATAAATGGTACTTTTATCTCTTAACTAATTTTGTCTTTGTGTTAAAGTGATATTAATGTTCAGTTGTTTATGTATTGATGCATGAATGCTTGAGTTATCATTTGGAACTTCTGTACGGTGATAGCTATTTATTTATGCTTAATATATGAGTAGCTTATTATGCGATATGTTTTTCACAACTGTTTCGTCTAACTTTTTATATGAAGTGGTTTATCTTCATTGAATTATTTTCTCATAACAGTTGAATGATCTTTATTACCAATTGTTATTTGAAATCATTTTAGATCGCATAACAGAAAGATTACATCCCAGGTTAGTTTAGAATTAGATATTTTTGTTTATTAGAATACAATTGCATGTCATTATATTAGATTTAGAATAAAAGCATTTTACATAGGAACTTTTAGAAAGGAAATATCAATTCTCAACGCACACACACATATATTGGGAAACTGGTCCCATATCCCCAGTCGGACCCACTATACCAAATAGAAAAGGAGCTACTAACCAAGGTTCGGACTAGGTGGGTATCCCCCTTGTTGTTGACCCGATTTACAAGGCTTCAATAGTTACATAAAATTGGGTATTAGAGCTTTGGATCCTAGGGTTTCACTGCTTCAAATAGGTCACCTTGGCATTTTGCTCTAATTTCTTCTTCTTCTTCTTCTTCTTATTTTTTACAAGATATATTTTATCCATGTGGAACTGAAATATTGATGAACATCGTGTAAAAAATTCATATTTTAGTTCATTATATTCTCAGATATATGATTCAAGGAAGTTAGGGTTTTTGTATGCTCCAAAATTTTGTCTGAAATAGATGAATCAGGAAAGTTGTCATAACTTTTGTTTCAAGCATCCAAATTGCATTTTGCAAAATGTAGCTGAAATTGCACAGACTTTGTCCTATTTTTATGTCCTAAGGTTGAAACAATGATAAATGGAATTCCATAGAACTTCGCTCTATTGAACCAGTCCATAATTAGGGCATCTTGGGAAAATTGGCATAAAATTATCTTGAATAATTTAATATTGGTTTAACTGGTGGGGTTCAAAAAAAGACATATAGGGCTACCTTAGAATGAAATGTCAGATCTTGGGAGGATGAAATTATAGAGATACAATAGTTTCAAGACCGAACTCCTAAAAGCAAGAAAAAGGTGTGTATTTTTTTTAAATTTGCATAACTTTTTCTTGAAAAAACAGTTTGAAGTGATTCAAAGGGAATATTGAAGCATAGATATCATTTTCTGGTTCTAAAATGCCTCAAAATAAAAAAATGGATACTCCTAGTGAGCCAATAGAAATCTCTAGTGTGACACATGAAGAGGAGGAAGAAATACAACATGATATATCAAAATTACGAGACCAAGTGCATCAAATTGCACTCTCGCATAGAGTAACAAAAAATGAATTGGAAGAGATGATGAATGTGAAGATGGATGGTTTATATGAAAAAATGAAAACGTACATGGGAGCTTTTAATGATGTTTTAAAATCATACATGGAAGCAATGATGAATGTCAAGATGGAAGGGTTAAAGGAAGGTTTGACAAAGTTGTTGCAAGAAAGGCTTCCTAGTAGTAACGAGGAATTCCATACAAATAACGATGAGGACAAAAGGAAAATGAATTTTGATTTTAGAGACTCTAACTCAAGGCTGAAAATCAACCATATTTGAAAGATCGATATGTGGATATTTGATGGAAAGTATCTGGTAACATGTATACTACAGATGGAACAATTCTTTGATCTAAATGATGTGCTACACACACAAAAGGTACGCATTGCATTTTTATATTTAGAACCCAATAAGTTTGTATCGTATTGATGGCTTTGTTCTCGTAAATCAATTGTCACTTGAAAAATATTTACAGAAGAATTGATAGCACACTATGAGGATACAAAGAGCAATACTTTCTTTAGCCAATAAATAAATCACAAACAAAAGGGTTCAATGGAAGAGCACATTCAGGACTTCTAAAGATTGAATATCAAGGTACCTGATATTCTAGAGGAGCATATGATTGATGTCTTCATAGGGAATTTAAAGGATGACATCCAACATGAGGTTTGCCTTTGGGAACCTAATTCATTGTAAAATTCATTCAGTGTGGCAAGAAAAGTCGAAAGAAAAATTATGGCAACAAGGAGGTCTACCAGTAACAACTATAAATATGGAAGTGTTGTTTCTCCTAGCCTACCACAATCTATAAGGTTGACATAAAACAACTAGAGAAAAAAGGAGTAGAAGGGTTTTGTTATAGTTGTGATAGCAAATACACTAAAGGTCATAAGTGCACAAAGAAGAAAATATTTTACATAGATTGTGAAGAGGAGGAAGAAAAGGAACAAGAAACATCAAAAGAAGAGGATATACACCATGAACCAACCCTAGAGAAAGAACAAATGAATCCGATAATATATTCTAATGAATTGGTAGGAATTACCACTCCTCAAACTCTCAAGATAGAAGGATATATCAAGAAGGAAAAGGTATTAGTGTTGATTTATTCAAGTAGTGCCTAATGCAGGAGCATTAAATCTTCCCAAAGCCATTGAGATTTTTGAATCAAAGCTCCAAAGGGGCTTCAAAATTGAAAACCAATTTTAATCCCTTATTTGTAAATAATTATAGCTTCTTTTATTATTATAGGAAGTGTGAGCCATAGGTTTAGAAAATATATGGATAGGCAAGATTTTTTCCATAAGGAAAAAGCTAATTTAACTTGAAAAGCATGAGAGATTTAGGGAATAAATCATGAGAAATTTAGGGGATAAATCAGGAAGTACTTTAGGGATCTAAAAAAAGTTAATTTTCTTCTAGATTTGTATTTAATCATAGTAAGCCTAAGAGAAAAGATAATGGTCAAATGAATGTAGAATTAGGCCAGAGGAGAATATATATGGATTTGTATTATGTATGTATAGTTGTGGAGAGAAGAGGAATTCATTAGTTGTTGTTTGTTGACTTTGTATGTTTATGCATGAATACATGGATATCTTGTGGATGTTTACATAATGTGAATTATTACTTATGATTGTACAAGAGTCCTGAAAAATATGTGTGAATGATTGTCAGAGAAATAGTGCTAATTTATTTAGAGTAGAGATGATTTGTAGGAAAAGTCGAATTTTCCTGCATCAGTACCCATAATTTTACTCATTGTAAAATAGTGAGGGAATTGAATTTATTTCTATATCTAGCACCGGAATGTCAAGTGATGGTTGCAAAAGGAGGAAATATAAATTTCTCATGGAAGTGCCATAATATCAATCTAACCATGGGGGAATATATATTGAATATCCAAATTATTTCCATTCCAATGGGTGGTGTTCATTTTGTATTAGGAGTCCAATGGTTACAATATTTGGGAGTGATAAATTTTATTTTTCAAGAATTTTTCTTGATTTTTTCCTGGGAAGGAAAGGAAATTGAATTAAGAGGTATCATAGAGAAACCAAGGAATACAATAAGCTATAATGGCATGACAAATCTTTTGAAGAAAGGACAATGAGGCATAATTTCACAATTATGCTTACTCGATGTTCAAACAATGAAATCGTCCATTTTGCCAGATCTCCAAAGAGTCTTGGATAATCATTCCAAGGTATTTGAGACTCCCAAAGGTCTCCCACCTATTCATGATCATAATCATGCTATTCACTTGATCCCAGGAAGTGTTCCACCAAACATCAGACCTCACAGATATCCCTATGCCCAAAAGAGTGAAATTGAACGTATGGTTGTAGAAATTCTAGACACAAATATAATTAAACCTATCCAATGATCTTTCTCATTTCCAGTAGTATTGGTGCACAAGAAGGATGTATCATGGCATGATTATAGAGAGCTCAATAAGATCACTATTGAAGATAAATTTCCCTTTCCTGTCATTGAGGAGTTGTTGGATGAATTACATGGAGCAATTTACTCTGCCAAGTTGGATCTTCATTCTAGATATCATTAAATTAGAATGAAAATATAAGACATTCCAAAAACAAAATTTAGAACTCATCAAGGTCATTATCTATTTTTGGTCATGCCTTTTGGCCTTACTAATGCAATTTCCACCTTTCAAGGTTTGATGAGTTCCACTTTCAAACTCTTTCTTAGAAAATTTATGTTAGTATGTTTTGATGATATATTAATTTACAAAAAGTCTTGGAAAGATCATGTTCAACATGTTGACAAGGTGCTTAAACTATTGGAGGAGAAACAATAGTATGTGAAACCCTCCAAATATTTCTTTGGGGTACATGAGATGGAATATTTGGGTCATATTGTATCTCATGAGGGTGTTAAAGTAGACCCTAACAAAATTAAAGCTATCAAGGAATGGAAAATTCTCACAAACCTAAAGCATCTTGGAGGATTTCTTGGGTTGATAGCGCATCATCACAATTCTTTTAATAATTATGGGAAAATAGTAGCACCTCTAACAACATTACGCAAGAAAGATGCATTTTTTTGGACTCTAGAAGCAACTAAGGACTTTGAACATCTTAAAGAGACAATGTTCCAAGCTCTAATATTTGCTACACTAGACTTCACAAAAACCGTTATTATGAAATGTCGTGCCTCGGGAAATAGAATTGGTGTTGTTTTAATGCAGTAGGGAAGACCCATTGCTTTTGGAAGTCTACCAATCAAGGGAAAGTATTTACACAGACCTATTTATGGGAAGGAAATTTTGGCAATACTACATGTCTATTATAGCTCCAAATCTCACCCTTGATATTTGTGATGCTGCATTTACGGCCTAGGGCAACCCCTCCTTCCAAACTTGGTCCAAATACTTAAAAAATAGTGTTTTATTCCCTATACTTGACATTTCCCTGAGCTAAATGCGTTTGTATGCAGGTCAATGTATACCCAACTCGCGTATATGTCAAAACACTTTAAAAAATTAAATCTCTTTAATTTTGGGCGGAGATCATGGGTTTTACCTGTTGATTACCTATTAGTGCTTGTGGCCCCAACTGTTCCCAATGAATTCCCAATTAAAAAACTTCTTTGGGAGAAGTATAAAAAGGCTTCAACGGGAAGGCCTTAAAGAGGAGAGAAAAGAGAGAATTACTCTGTTGAGATTATTCCTAATCAAGTCTGAAGATCCATGTGCTTCCAACACTTCCCCCACTATAGGAAACCCTTGTTTCCTTGAGTTTTGATGTCATTTCACTAGTGAAGATATCCTTGTGTGAGTCATGGAAGGAGCCTTTTGAAAGCTTGGGATTAGATGGACCCAGAGGATGGTTCCGCTTGGAGCCAACAAGAGGAAGATTAAGGTGATATCATTCCTTGCTTTGTTTTAGTTATCTGCAATAAAGAAACATTTGCCTTGTTCCCAAAATCAATCTTCTTTATGCATATGATGTTATTGTTATTATTTACATATGAATAATTGTTTCAATGTATAATTAACCATATTTCAATATGTTAAGAAGTTGATTTCTATATGATATTTTTTCCATATATTACTATGCTTCTTTGAATTGGTTTTTTGCAAGTTCAAGGGTCAAGAGGAACTCCAAGAGGGTTTGAACCTTGGCTGGATCTACTCGAATGGAAGACCCCCAGGTACACATCTCTTCGCATATTTTGCTTATTTAAGTATCATGTCTATGTGGAATGCTTGTCTTTTACTATAGATAACCCCTCGCTCTGCTAGGGTGTTGAGCCAAAACCCTAGGGAACTTAGTCCCTCAACAGAATTGGCGACTCCACTGGGGACAACAATATTGTTGTTCCTAGTTTGGGTTAATTTAAGCCAATCAGGGGTCAGCCATTGGTGTTCTTGTTGTAACTAATTTGTCTGTTCCTATAGGAACTCAGACTTTAAGTCTGAGCAGTTTCTTCACACCTCTTTTTTGTTTTTTCTTGTGAACTGTCATATACGCAGTTTTGTCAGGTTACAAAAGTGTATGTACACATGTTTCCCCATATGAACCCATGCATATGCAGGTTTCTTTGGGATGAATTGCGTATACATGCAACTGTGTATTGACACGGTCATGTATACCCTAATTTTCCAAGATTTTTTCAAGTCTTTCTGTCTCAGAAGATTTGTTTGTTGGTCTGAGTATTTCCTGAGTAGTTAGTTTTTGTTGTCAGTCCTTGGTTTTGTAGCAAGTTTACAGTTTCGAACTCTCTCCTGTTGTGGAAAGTTTTGGTCTTGTTTGGTTTTGTTGCAAGTGTCATCATTTGTGGTTGAGCACGTGAGATTTCTTTCTAAGAATTTTAGCTATTCTAGCCATCTAGAGCAGAAAGATTGGTTTCAATCTTTGTGACAAACTTTATCTTTGTGATATTCTTTCTTTGTGTCAAAACTGCATCTTGTGGCCATTTTCTTTTCTCGCTTTTTGAAAGTTGTTGGTTGATGATTTTGAAAGTTGTCTTTCTTGGTCTTTTGATCATTATTACCAAGCTCTTTTTGTTGCGTTTTGGCCATTTGGGACATCTTGAAACACCTACTTTGTTGAGTTTTTTCCCATATTGAGTTGATAACTTGCGAAATCTTCAATAGTGTTTGGATCGCTTTTGAAAAGTTGTGTTTTTGCTTTTGTGAAAAAGAAAACTTCTTAAAAACTTGGTTTTTGATTTCTTTTGCCTTGTTTTGATTTGGTTTCTTTTTGCGAGTGAGAGTGCATTTTGTTTGTCTTAAGATTTTATTTTAGTGGTTGGATGAAAATTAGCATTAGGAACTTATATTCTATCTGAACATCTAAGGTGGCTAATTAGGAGCGATAAACAATTTGCTTTCATTCTTTGCTTTAGAGTAATCTTAAGTTTTTGCATCAGCATATACTCATTGCATTAGGGAAGTTTGAGCAATTTTTAGGGCATCCGATAGTGTTGTTAGTTTTTGTGAGTGTGAAGCTTGTTGAAAGAAAAGAGAAATTTATTGCTTTATTAGAAGTTCCTTAAAACCTAGTAGAAATTTCTTTTCATCGAAGAATGAAACAAGTGCATTTGCATATAGTTTGGTTTTTATTAATTTCTTTTGCATCGATGAACACCACAAGTTTCACTTCTGTTTATCCCTTGACTTAAGAGAAACCAATATAAAAACAAGCGCTAAATAAAATATACTAGAACTTTTTTCTATCGTCAATTTAGACACACCAACAAGTTTTAGGATATTTACGGCTTGGATTAGGCGAGTGGAGAGAAAACTCTCCAAGGCCACTTTAAACTGTCAAACACAAAAGTTTGAATAAATAGTACAAATCCAATAGCGCTAGGGAGACCAAGAAAGCTTCGGCTCTGGGAGTTAAGTAGGAGGGTTTTTGAAGATAAGGAAGAGAGATACCCCTCTCCTACTTGTCGGATCTTACCTCAAGACTGTTCTGCTTGGCTTCTAACACGAGTTGGTAAGCTTAGTTGCTTATCTTAGGGATCTACACAGGTGGTTGTAGAAGGGAATCTTGTGGCACCTGAGGTCGATGTTGTATCACTCTTAGCAGTACTTCTGGAGGGCACCCTTGTGAAGCTCGGGGGCTTGCACCGGAACAGGGTGTTGTTTGGAGGTCAAAATAACCTCCTCTGATACCTTCACTGGTAGGCCTAAGCTGTCCTTATCCCAGGCTATCTTTGGAAGGCCCCTACTTCACTTTCTTGTATTTTGGTATTCGGTCCTCATCACCCGGAGCGAAAATACTTGAAAGTTGTTTGATTGGCTGATTTCTCTTAGGGACATTTTTTAGTGGGTGCTTTGTGCTCCTATTGGCCTAGCTTTCATTTTTTCTTGAGTCTTTAATTAGATCTTAATAAAAAATTCAAAGTGGCTGACCGATCGCTTAGATGGTCCCGCAGACTTCGTGGGCTTTCAATTGCAAGTCTAGACCCTTCTTCTAGAAGGGGTAGGAGCGATACTGCTAGTGGGTTTCGCCCAGTGGCAGACGACGCATCGGGGATTGATCCTCCGCTTGGGGGAATTTGTGTACAAGATAGGCCTGGTACAACCACATATCCAAAGAGGAACACCCCAGTTCTTTCTCAAGTCCTCTTCCAGTCAGAAGATAGTATTGAGGTAGAAGAACTCTCAGAGTTGTTAGAAGCTTCGAATTCTCCTCTACCTTCTAATCATCAGGACGTAGTGTTATACATTGGGACTCCGACACATAGACTTTCAAGTCCAGGTCCACACACTCACATCCCTTCAATGACCACTACGGGGAGCATGGCATCCACTACGAGTGCTACAACTATGCAGACTCCTATATCAGTACAAGGGGGAGGAACCATTTCCATCCCCTCTACATCTTTATTTGGGTCTACTACTAGCACATCCTTGTTTGGGTCTACTTCCATTTTGTCGATGAGTGGAAGTTACCAAGCGCATGCACTCAATTTTGGATTCTTCCCTTTTGAAATGCCTTCTCTAGGTATTCCTTCAGTTCCATTAAGTGTACCATTAACTGTCTCCACATCCATGATGAGTGGATCGACATATTTTCAGAGTTTTCCTTTTGGAAGTGGTCATATACCACATTCCAATTCGACAGTAGGATCTATGCCTTTTTCTTTCACGAATCAAGGCAACAATCCCTTTCAGGGTTGGAATAATCCTACAGTTAGTGGCACGGGAGCTAGGAATCCATTTTTCAGACAACAAGGGAATATGTCGTACTCCTCGGTCAGTTCATTTTGAAGTTTTCCACCCTTCGCTAATGCTTGGAACCCTTATCAAGGGTTGTCCACTCCTTATAATAATTCCTTAGGGGGAAACTTTTCCAGTTACGAAGGTGTTTTGGCTGGAGTTGATCAAAATCCAATTTTTTCTAGACCACAAGGGTCACCTTTTTGTTTAGCGGGTTTTGCCAGTTACTTCAGGTAGCCTGGTGCCTTTCAAAATCCAGGCCAATCTTTTCAGAACTTTGGGAACTCCACCCAATTTGCGTGGAATCCCCAAGGTGGAAGTCTCTGGGAACATTGAATTTGCCTCACAAAATTGACAAATGATCCAATTAGATACAATCTGGCCTGGCATCCAGTCCCAACCAAACTCCCATCGGATATTCCAAAGTTTGAGGGGAAGGGTGGTGAAGACTCAGGCGACCATGTAACCACATTCCATTTATGGTGCTCATCAAACTCCCTCATTGATGACTCGATTAGGTTGAGTCTTTTTCAACACACCTTAACTAGCAATGCAGCTAAGTAGTATATAGAGTTTCTAGGGGGCAGCTTTATATCTTTCCCCGATTTGGCTAACATTTTCCTAAACCATTTCCAGTTGCCATTCTGTTATGATGCCAGAACTGAACTTCTGGCCAATTTCCATTAGGACACGACAACTCACATCTCTGATCATATTCAAGAGTAGAGACAAAGAAAGAGGCTCATTAAAGCCGAAATTCCTCCTTAATACCGTCTCGAATGGTTCTTGAAATCATTACAACCTGAGATCTCCAAGGATGTCTCTTTTTCTGGAGTCTATTCTGAAGAGAAAGCTATTTTTTGGGCCCAACAATTAGAATTGATTTATTCTCAGTCTAGGATCCTTCAGAAAATCTCGCCTGATTCTCTTGGGGCTAAGGTTGATATAGACAAATCGAAGCCAGGTCCGCATGCGGATGGTATTGTTGGATCGATTGATGTGAATGTGGTGAACCTTCTGATCCAATTGTAGCAATTGTCTATACAAACTACTTCTTCCAATCAGGCTACACCATTTACTACTCCACCTTCTCAACTGTCTTCCATAAACGCAGTTCAGGCTTCTAAACCCAAAGGAAATCAAAATTTTGATGGGGAGAAGAAGGGACAAGGTAAAAAGAAGAATCAAGATGGGAAGGGTAATGCAAAGAATCCTGACAATGGTGCTGGTGAGGGTGGAAATGAGTCTAGGAAGAAAGTTAAGTTTCCATGCAAGTTATGCAGTGGAGAACATTTTACTCATCTCTACCCAACAATTCAAGATGCTTAGTGCTTGTTAGTGCAGCAAGGGTCTTCTAGTTCCTAAGCTATCTTAACTAACCCTTTCCCCCAAGGGCAGCAGTTGCTTGTTGGCACAAATTCAAACCCTGGTACCTCTGCTAGGGGCAACCAGGAGGGGGACAATTCCTCAAATGTCTTCATGATGGGTTCTCACATCAATGTGGCCACAGGGTCACATGATTATGGTGAAGCTGAAACATCCAAAGATAAATCTACTCCTGGAACTATGGATCCACTTCATATTGAGCAACCCTTTGTCAAGTCTATACCTCAGATACTGAAAGGTTCTGCCAAACGTGCTATTATTAACCCTAATGTTAGGGCAGCCCAGAACTGCTCCATCGTAGAAGATCTGACTCAGAGTCCATGCGTGATGTCTACTTTAGAGGTACTCCAGTCGTGTCCAGCTCAAAGAAGTGCTTTGATTTTGGCAATGGGGGTAGTAGATCCAAATAATTCTTTAGCTCTCACTTTTGATATGCATAATGTCAAAAAGAGACTTCCTCATCATATGGATTTCTAGACAAAGTCTACTTACTGAAAAACTAATATTTTTCGGATGGTTATAGATGAGGGAGCTTCCACGTGTGTCATGTCTATGTCATGATGGAAGGCCATTGGATTGCCTTCGGCTGTTCCTTCACCCACACTCTTGATAGCATTTGACAGTCATTCTCATAGGCCACATGGGATTATCCCGGCCTTTCCTATATGTGTTGGAAGAAATGTCATTAATATCGAAGTAGAAATTGTTGACGCCAACATAGATTACAATCTCCTCTTAGAACAGAATTGGATTTACGAAATGGAAGCCATCATTTTGACTCTGTTTCAGGTCCTTTGTTTTCCTCATGAGGGGAAAATTGTTAAGGTTGATCAATTTGATTATTCTCTAGGCGATCCTCGGGAAACTCCGGATTCTACCATTCCATTGGTAGATAATCCTCGTCAACCTATCGAGAATTTAGGAGTGAAGATGTACTCTTCCTTGATGGGTGTATTTGATCTTCCCCCTCCTACAGCTAAAATCGATACAATTTCATCCTCCAAGAAGCCTTTACGGAAAGAGTTTGTTTGAACTCACTATTTTTTGAATCCTGGGACCTTACCTTCATCTTTGACCACATCAGATAAAGGAAAGGTGGGTGAAATAGAATCTCCTATGTCTGTAGCAGAGCTTAGATATGAATCTATCGATAACTCTATAGACGACCTCCCTACTCCTTCAGAAAAAGAGTTAGATGGTGATGTGGCCCCTACTTGGACCCTTTTTTCCACTTCTGCTTTGGATTGCTTAGATATAGTTTTTCCATCTGACGAAGCAGTATTCAAAGCAATGATGGCTATATATTAGCCATTGGAAGATTTACATCATCATTCATATTTTCGTCCTCCTTTGCATGAAGTCGCATCTAGGTCCTCCAATCTGCCTACTAGTGATGTTTTTACGGTTCCTTTGGCTCCAACACAGTTATCTGCCGAAGGTAATATATTTATTGGCTCAATGATTGTACCTATAAACATCTCTAGGAGCAAGCTGGCAGAGCCTCCTGATGGGTTCTACCTAAAGAAGTACTTTGCCTAGGTTACAACCGAGCAATGGCTTCTTTGTATATTTTATATTTTTGTACATATCTTATCAGGGGTTTTCATGAAATCGACACTTTTTTATCTACTTTGGCAGGTGTTGATGGATGATTTGGTCTATTATGGATTCACCGATGGTGCTAGTCGGCACACTCGGAACCTTGCTTCCGCAGCTTGGGTGATCTACTATCCAACTAGTCAGTTGATTGTGTCAAGGGGAGTATGAATTGGTCCTGCATCAAATAATATGGCTGAGTATACTACCGTTATTAATCTACTATCAGAAGCTATCTCTTATGGAATTGATTTGTTAGTAGTGTATCTTGGTTCACAACTGATAGTGTCTCAACCAAATAACATTTATCGGGTTAGGGATCCATGTTTATATCGCCAATATTTGTGAGTGAAGGTGTTGCAAAAATCATTTGTTTATATTACTTATTTGCACATTCCACGATCTAATAATTCATTAGCAGATTCTATTGCTAATCAAGCTTTAGATTGGCACATCATTCATTCATCAAGATAAAATCAAACATCAAAAAGTCAAAACTGTATATATATCTATATATATTATATATAATATTTATATATATATATATATATATATTATATATTATATATATATATAATATATAATATATATATATGTATGTATATATCATAAAGCATCCTGAATGTACATAAGTGTGTCCAAAATAATATACAAAAATTAGGACTAAAGTGCCCATAATCATGTCCAGACTATCTATGACCTGGCTTAGGATGAGCAGCCAAGTATGTGACTACAACATTAGCCACACGCCTAAGAGTCCGAACCCAGTCCCGTGGAAATCCAACCACACGACGCTACATGTCCGCAGGGAGATCCTCTACTGCTACCATCGGTACTCGGTGAGTCAATCTCAGCAAGTTCTGTTGAACTGTATATAGGACCTTCTCTGTATCAGCAGTCGCCTCTTTGGCACCTCATCCACGACGTCCATGGCGTGCAAATCCATCTGGTTGTACTGGCCCAATATCTAGAATATGATCATTACATTAGTCATTTGAATCCCATCAAAAATGTTTTTAAGTTCATTTTCATATTTGAAAAATCATAAAAATCTTAAAAATCATAAAATCAATAAAATATTTGTTACCTGTATCTCCCCATGCCACACCTGGTGGTAATGCTAGATCAGGATCTCCCTGGAAGTCCAAGCTGGCATAGGGGTAATCATCCACTGCGATGATTTGTTGGTCCCACCAGAAGAAGAAAACGTCGTCAAAAGTTGTCCGCGGTACGTCCCCGCCTACTAGACATTTCATCAAATTGGCCCACCTGCCCATTCGTGGATCTCGCGGGCTACTAATCAAAACTAGTACTCTAGGGCGTAGCACTGAGACCTTCTCGGAAAAGAAGGAGCACAGAATAGTCCCATACCAAAGTTTTTGGTCTAGCCCTTTTTGATAGATGATAGGTGGCTCTTCAAGTTGGTGAGAAAAGGTGTACACCAATCAAATACTATGGTGAGACATTCTACAACCAAGCTCATGGCAAGTTGTGAAGCCTGGTGTAAGGAGGCTGATCCATTCACTCTGGCTATAGTGAACAGGATGATCCTCAATGACAAACTCTTTACGTGCTTGATTGGAATCTGGCTTTCGATTTTTTCTGGATGGCCTGGGCAGTGTATATGCACATAGTCCTCTATAGAAAGGCTACCTCGTGAATGGCCCGTAGAATGTACTACCTCTCCCCTTTGGGAAATGCCTATGATAAAGTATATATCCTTGATCTCTATCCTCAATGGCATCTGATCAATCATGAATGAGTCATCCTCGATACTCCAGTAGTGAATGAGCATTTCGAGCAAGCGGGTATTTGCCTTCATATTTGGAATTTTGAAAAATTTTAACAAACCGCATACCCTTGGTGCATCTAAGGCCTGTTGATTCTCATCATTAACAGTGGCATGCTCCATTTCCCTCCAGGTGATTGTCATCTTGAGAAAAAAACAAGTTTGGACCATTAGTTTTTTGTTTTGAAATCATAACGGCGTATATGCGGGTCTATTTTATACTCAGTCGCATCTAGGGCCTGCATATATGCATGTTTAATATAGCCAACCCATGTATACGCTGCGACAAATTTTTTTGACATAAATTCAATGTTGAAACTTTAATTAAAATTCTTAAAAACAATCACAAATTGATGCAAGCCAAGTTTGGGGGTTACCTAATGATTTTGAAAAGATTTGAACGGTCGGATTCGGCAAAAGGCAAGCTTGATTCTTTTTCTCCACTCCTTGTGATCTCAACTCAAATGGTAACAATGGTGAGTCAAAAAGTCATTTTTATATACTTTGAAAATGTCAAAAAAATTTCAAAATTTTATTTTTTCCATCTCATGTATCTTTTAACTTGAGAGTTTGAATTGTTGAGAATAGGTTGTTTTTTCAGGACTTTTTGTACGCTTGTTTGAAGATTTCAAGTCGGTTCGATGGCTGCTGACCCGTTATGGCAGGTATCGTCTACATACTGGCATATAGGTTAGGGAAACCATTTATCCATTGCATCTTTCATACTAGCCTCTATTTGTCGATACACTTGCCATAGGATCAATCCCATCGTGTTATGGTTCGTAAGCCATGTTCACTCGTCGATTTTTAAATCATGACATGATGGTAGAGCCATCCTTTACATGGGCATCGTAGTTAGCACCTTATTGACATTTTCTGCCCATGTTATTATATTGAGTAGGCTTGGGGGTCCTCTCTAGTCCCGCCATGACTTATGTGTTGAAGACTCCTTCCTCTTTGCTTCTTCGCTTCATTCTAGCCTTATACCCTAGAGGCTCCTTCGTGTTGAGTTGTACTACTGCACTGCATATTGACAATTTGCACCTTTTGGCCTTTAGCCGGCTTCACTTAGACTCGTGTTTAAGCCAACTTTTGACCAAGTCATCTACAAAATCAAACTTGCAATCCCTTAACTTCTGCGACTTGACACACTATGACCCGTGGAAGGAACATACCTTTGAGTGTCTCTGACTAGTTTTCGCCTTCCTGCATTGAGCATAGGATTGTTCCAATCCTAGGAACTAGATCATTTGCTTCACTGACACTCGTTCTTTCCACTGTATGATAGCATTCTTTTATTCTTTTTCCAGCTTAAAGAAAAAGTCAAAAAAATTATATATTCCAAAAAGAGCGGGAATGAGACAACATTTCCATCTATTGTTGGTAGCTAGAGTTAGTCGTGTCGCCCTTGAACAAAGCACCCAAAAGAAAGTCTCTCCTCCATTTGGGTGGGACCTAGTTTGACTTAGGTATGCCTTAACCTTGTTATTGACTCAGTTCTCCTTCAGTTGGTTATCTCTTCCATTCATATGGATAGTTCGTCCGTGCCTCCTGCATGACGAACTTATACAGAGTCATCATATGCTGCCACATGGTCATTATTGAGTCCTGCTTTTGTTTAAGGGAAGTAAGCCTGAGTCGGCCTCTCTACAGTGTCTCTTTACCTATTTTTTAGTTAGCCATCCCTAGTTGTTAGTGTCTTGTCTATCATCACATCAGTTATATTGGTCCTTAGTGCCAGTTTGAGAAGGTCTCCATTAACTTCTTGCTGGCGGGTCTTGTCCTTATCGACGGCGACATATTACTCTGAGGGCAGGCCTAGAGCTACACCCTCACCCTATTTTCATTATTGATAGGTCACCTTGTGCTCAGCATCGATCAGTATCATGGGTCTTTGACTGAGTGGTTTCCCTTGTGTTCGAAATCAACTTTCTTATCACACACTAGGATTCGTGCAGTGCCTTGGTTTCCATTTGAACCTGTTGGTGGATTCCTCGCCTCTGTGTCATCTTTCATTATTGGTTGGTTTAGATGGTTTCTATCGTGTGCTAGCTACATCTTGTGTATGCCAAAAATGTGCTTCGGTCAGGTTACTACATCTTTTTCGTCCGATTCCTTCCACATTATTGGCCTACATGTTACACTCGTGCTAGATTGATGAAGGATGCCTTAATGCCTTCCTTCTAGCGGATCTTTCCCCATCGACTACAACTCATTACTCTGGGGCAAAGGTCTAGAGTCCATTTGGCAGTACCTTGGGGTTTGCAGTCATTAGTGGCAGATCCTTTGCTATCGATAGTGGGAAACCATGATTGTCTCCTGATTGATAGATTCTTCTAGGTGTTCGACTTCAGATCATCTATTTTCACTTGTTAGATTCTACTGGGTACCTTGACTCTCATTATCATTATCGATGAGTAGTCTCGTGTTTGTTAACGGTATAAATCAATGACCGGTAATCAAACAATTTCTCACATGGTCAACTTAAGATCATTTATTCCCATTGTGTCGAAATGTACCACGACGGTCGGTGAAGACCTCAGGTTGCATCATCATTTTTTGGTTCACTTGTCAATTGCTCCTATTGTTGCTAGTTGACACCATTCCACATTATATGTTATAGTCCTTCACAACGACATCTTATATGATGGCATCCGAGTTGTGATGTAGTACCATCTTATTCCATCATGTTCATTTGGTAGTATCGGGATCATTTTTTGACATCAGCGATTAGCTCCATCCTTTAGCTTCATTGACCATCATCTTATATGTGATATTCAGACATGTACTTGTTCGAATGTGATCAAATGATCCATTATGTACTTTTAGTTCCTTATACTTGTATACATAGTGGATTCACTTGTACTTGATATGCGGACATGCTTTACTTTCTCTGAGCATGGGTATTCCCGCCTCAGATAATGTTTCTTTCTGATCTCCTTTTCTGGCTTGGCAGGCTAAAATCTGGTGAATTCCTTCTTAGTTTTTGACAGGTTTCCTTTCCATGTACTTAATACATTCGGCCATCATGTACCCCTTCTAGCCTCATATATTAGGGGGTATCTGTTATAGCTCCAAATGTCATAGTTGATATTTTTGATGCTGCATTTATAGCCTAGGGCAACCCCTCCTTCCAGACTTGGTCCAAATACTTAAAAATTAGTGTTTTATTCCTTGTACGCAACATTTCCCTGAGCTAAACACGTGTGTACACGGGTTAGTGTATACCCAACCTGCGTATATGTCTTAAAACACTTAAACAAATTAAATCTCCTTAATTTCAGACAGAGATCGCAGGTTTTACCTATTGATTACATATTAGTGCCGGTGGCCCCAACTGTTCCCAATGAATTCCCAACTAAAAAACTAATTTGGGAGAAGTATAAAAAGGCTTCAATGGGAAGGCCTTAAATAGGAGATAAAAGAGAGAATTACTCTGCTGAGATTATCCCTAATCAAGTCCGAAGATCCCTGTGCTTCGAGCACTTCCCCCACTATAGGAAACCCTTGCTTCCTTGAGTTTTGATGTCATTTCACTAGTTGAGATATCCTTGTGTGATTCATGGAAGGAGCCTTTTGAAAGCTTGGGATTGGACGGACCCGAAGGACGGTTCCACTTGGAGCCAGCAAGAGGAAGATTCAGGTGATATCATTCCTTGCTTTGTTTTAGTTATTTGCAATAAAGAAACATTTATCTTGTTCCCGAAATCAATCTTATTTATGCATATGATGGTATCGTTATGGTTTACATATGAATAATTGTTTCAATGTATAATTAACCATATTTCAATATGTTATGAAGTTGATTTCTATATGATACTTTGTCCATATATTGCTATGCTTCTCTGAATTGGTTGTTTTTTCAGGTTCAAGGATTGAGAGGAACTCCAAGAGGGTTTAAACCCTAGCTGGATCTACTCGAATGAATGACCCCCAGGTACACATCTCTTCGCATAGTTTGCTTATTTAAGTATCATGTCTGCGTGGAATGCTTGTCTTTTACTGTAGATAACCACTCGCTCTACTAGGGTGTTGACCCAAAACCCTAGGGGACTTAGTCCCTCAACAATGCCTTGAAGCAATGGCGCCCTTACATAATGGGAAGACACTTTTGTTGGCATTATGATGCATGTGTTGTACTTGATGGAAACCCACTTGTAGCAGAA
Organism: Pinus taeda; assembly: GCA_000404065.3. Lineage (NCBI taxonomy): Eukaryota > Viridiplantae > Streptophyta > Pinopsida > Pinales > Pinaceae > Pinus > Pinus taeda. Next base: position 210,967 of record APFE031744368.1, on the reverse strand, counting down.
TAACTCACTTGTATATGGTAACTAGATGAATCTAAAAAAGAGATATCAGATGTGACAGAATGCATGGTTGTGTTTACAGATGTGACAAAATGTAGGGCAGTTCAAAGGAATCAATTCAGAAGTAATGTACAATAGCATTGTGATACAGGTTTTGTCCTTGATGGCAACTCACTCAGACGACTGTTCATAGTGTAACAGGTTAACAGTAAAGGATTATAGATCAGACTGCAGAGAATGAAGAAAGAGAGTAGTTTGAGAAGTATACACTGGTTCACCTTGTCCAAGCAGTTTATACAAACGAGTTAATAGAAAAAAATGAGTGCATACGTATACACACACTTTCAAAGGAGGAAAAGCGCGTACATGTTGGAAAACTAAGGTTTTGGTCCGAGGTATTTAGTCCAAGGTATTTTGGTCCAAGGTATTGATCCAAGGTATTTAGTCCGAGGTATTGACCCTAGGTATTTGGTCCAAGGTATTGGTCCTAAGTGGTTCTGTTCCAAGGTATTGAGAAAGGCCTAAAACTATATAAGGAGGAGAAGATCATTAGGCCAAGGAGCAAGTATTGAATATCTAATGAAGTGTTAGATCAAATATGTAGGTTATGGGTTTCTGATGCTTTGCTTGATCTGAACTAAGGGTGAACCTATGTGGTTGATGATGGATGATATCTAATGATGGATCAAGATCATAATGACTTATCATTATGTGATCTGACAATGAATAGGCTAGTTTTGATTGCTAATGCATGTTTTAACCTTTATATATGATGATATGGGTATGTCTAAAGTTTGGAATTGCAGCGAAGTTATAAGTAAGTATTTGCAGATCTATATGTTGGTTCGCTTTGGTGAAGGTGCGTATACACACTGGTTCAGCTCTTCCAAGTAGTGTATGTAAAAGAAAAGCTTGATGTTCAGGGATGACTGATCTATCAGAGCAATACTGTTGTTTTACTGTTGTATTACTGTTGTTTGTCAATGATGTCTTCTTAGATCCTTGTTGCTATCTTTAGAGGTTTGTCAATTGGAAACGTTTGTGGTTCAGAGGTTTTATGATTTAGTATCTTTAGAGGTATACGCAAGTTAGACAAAAGGAAGTAGTGTATACATGCAGGTTTGGTTCATTAAAGGAGCATATACATTCTAACACATGCATTTTGAGGTTAGAGTTTGTTCTCGTTGTTGATGCAATTTTCTGGGTTAATATCTGTGCACTGGTTACAGTGATCTATCTGTTCTAGTTGATTGGATGGATTTTATTAAGTTTTAATGAATGGTTGATTCAGTTGTATTAGAGGTTCAGAGGTGTCAGTGATTGATTGTTTCAGTTATATTAGATATTGATGAAGTCTGGAAAAGCTACAAAGTTATGAGTTAATATTTGCAGATTTGTAAGCTGGTTGGCTTTGATAAAAGTGCGTATACATGCCGGTTCGGCACATCAAAGTAGCATATACATTATGAGATATGATGTTTGAAGTTGCAGTTGGTTCTAGTTGTTGATGCAGAGTTCTGGGTTCTGCTTTGTGTTCTACTGACAGTGGTACGAATGTTCATATTGATTGATTGTGATTTGCTTCAGTGATGATGGGATTTCAATGATTGATTCAGTTGTGGTTGATTCAGATATTGATGATTGAGTTTTAGTGATTGGTTGATGTAGATTTATTTGATGGTTATGGTGATTGATTCTAAGCTTCAATGTTGTTGATGGCTCTAGTATGAAAATTGGATGAAACATACATATAGTGTTGTTGTGTACTAGGAGTATCCATTATGAAAATTTATGAAATGTGGTCCCTGGAGGAAGAGAGAAAGTCATAGCCTTATGTAGGTCGGTGCCTACATACTAGTAAACATATCGGCCAGTACAAGAGCCAGTGGGTTGGAGCTCCCTTCCAGTAGTAGTTGGAAAACGAGTGAAGGTTGAAGCCTTCAGTAGGTCGGCACGTATGTACTAGTAAACATATAGGGTAGTAAAAGAGCTAGGGGTTTGTAGCTCCCTTCTAGGAGCAGCTAGAGAACGAGAGAAGGTTGTAATATTTTGCAGGTAGAAGCTTATGTACTGGTATGAGTCTGCAGCAGTACAAGATTGTAAACATATTTTATTATTATTAAAAGAAGACAAAGATGATAGAAGTAGGTGGTTTTCACCCAAATTGGGTTTCCACCTTAAATCTTGGTGTTCATGTGTGTTGCTTATGTGTGATGGTTTATTGTGTTATTACTGCACATGGTTATTGTTTAATGTTTAATAAAGTACTGATGAAATGATTAAAGACTAACATATGATGATTAATTGAATCATAAGTTCACTAGATATATGTTGGTTTCCTGAATAACAGTTGTGTGCACAAGCGAGTTCCCTTCATTGAAGTAGCATATATAATCTGATTATGGAAATGAAAAAGTTATAGATTGTAAATAGTGATTCACCCCCCCTCTCAGTATTATTTCCAACAATTGGTATCAGAACAGGTCCTTTGGCAGAAGCTTGATTTCTTAAAGGAGATCCGTAGAAACAATGGGAAAGAAGCTAAAGAAGAAAGCACCTCAAAAGAAGAAGGCATCTCAAAGGAACTATGACAATGGGAGAAACGATTGGGGATTATGTGGAAGAAACTCTTCAGATTCAGAATCACCTTAGAATGAAGATGAACAAGCAAAAGAACTATCAGGTATGAATTTGTTGTCCTCTGGTGATACATTTCTCTATTCATTTCAAGATAATAAAAGTGATAGCGAAACAACTAAATTTGCTCTTATGGGTGAAAAAGAAAGAAATCAAATAGAGGAAGAATTTAAAGGCCCACAAATATAATTAGAGATCAAGAGGATCTAATTGATAAAAGGGAATGTTCCTACAAAGAAGAAGTTACGATATTAAGATATCAGTTGGAGGAAGGAAACAAGGTAAGGAAGTAGTACAAGGAAAAGGAAGATCAATTTAAAAAGTTGTAGGATGAAGTGACATCATTAAGAAACGAAGTGAAAAGAGTACAACAATCAAGAAACTTAAAGATAGATCCAGTTACTATGAAAGTCTTGAAGCTAAGATCCTCTCTCTAAAAGAAGATCTTGAAAAATCAAATAAGTAGAATGAAGAACTACTCCAAGAATTTGAAGAACAAGAAAATGAAGTTCTCGCATTAAGGCAACAAGTGGAAGAAGGAAGAAAAGCTGAAGAAATCATGAAGAAGCAGTATCTTGAAAAGGAAGAGAAATATCAGGTTGAGGTAAATATCCTAAAAAGTAAATTAGAAGAAAAGGGTAAACTTTTACGATTTCAAGATAGTACTAAGATTTTGGATTATATTATTAGTAGTCAAAGTTCTCCTACCATCAAATATGGTCTTGGTTTTCATGAAATTGTTAAAGGAGAATCTAGCTCACAAACTGAAGCAAAGAAATCTAGTGAAAAATTTGAAATGCTCAACAAGGAGATAAGAGGTCAACCCCATCAACAACCAAGGAAAGCGAATCTTCAAAGAAAATCATTTACTCCTAACTATGGAAGTGATAATCGGTTCTTTCCTCTGATGAATAATGTTGAATGTTTTATATGTCATAATTTTGGACATGTTGCAGCAAGATGCAGAAGTAGAATGGTTCAAGCTAGTAACCATCACACATAAACATCATCACCTTCTAGGTACTTTAGGGGATATTGTTTTTCTTGCAATATGTTTGGTCACAAAGCCATTGACTGCTATAGAAGGAATATGAAACATGTAAGATGTTATGCATGTAACAAGTTTGGACATGTAGCAAAGGAATGCAGGAGAAAATTTTGGGCACCATACCAAAAGGAGAAAAAATCATCACACTCGAAGATATGGAAGAAGAAGGAAGTACAGTAAGAAAAATGTGGCACGGAACAGTGTACAGACATAAAAAACTCATGGGGAGCTGAAAGTGTGAAACTTCAGTGTTCTAAATCTCATACGCAAGTTTCATGAAGACAAGTTGTGTATATATGCAAGTTAGAAGTTGCATAGTCGCGTATATGTTGGTTTAATGAAGAAGCAATGGGACAGACTCAGAGAAATGATCTGATATGATTAAGACAATTATCAATTATCTTTTTTATCTTGATGATAGATGACTACAGTCTGTGGATGTTGTTTAGAAGTGATATTGATCCTCATAAGTTGTTGATAACTTGATGTATATCTAATTGATGATGATGCCTTGATATTTCTTACTAATATATGTAATGATCAGATCTGAAAGTGAATAGGTGGCACAAGTTCAGGGGGAGAATATGCTAGGCTTCTAATATTGCATTGTTGGCATTATGTTTAAAATTCTTTGGTACCGAATAATTCTTATCAATGGTGATACATCATGCTATGTTGCGGTTATAAGTTGCCTATGATGATGATACTTGTATTGCTTGGGGTTACATATTTGTTATTTAGATCAGATTTATGGATGATTGTGGATGACTTTTTGATGATGCTTGCTTACATGGTGATCTTCATAAGGACAAGGAGAAGTACAAAGCTTGAGTACACAACTTCATTATTTGAT
>APFE031744368.1:110360-196039 GCA_000404065.3 Pinus taeda | reverse complement strand
GTCGTTTATCTATATTTTCTTTTGTTTTGTGATTTGATTACATAACAACTAAAATACGAAACATTCAAATGTGTGGAGATGTATGAGTGCACTAGTAAGAAATTTGTAGGAGTCAAGTGTGCAAAGAAATGGTTGTGCAAAAGAAAGGGTGTGGAGTGTCCTTCGTACACATATAAAATTGGCTAAGTGTGCAGATGAGTATGGAGACAAGAAGTACAATAGCAACACTTAAACTGTGCAGGGTGTGGAGCTACAAATTTCCACATTAAGTTTCAAAATTTAACTAAGTACGGAATACTCGAGATAAAAGGGAGGCATGGATATTTTCAAGGACTAAAGAATGAAGATGGATGAGGCCTTTCTAGGGTGATACAGAAAAAATGGATCAAAAATTATCTAGATGTATTTCAATGTGTGGTAGAAATGGAGGTGTAAAGAAAACACTGACATACAAAAGTAGGAGCTCAAAAGAATGCACACATGAAAAATAAATAGTAGGAGCATGAAGGCTGGCATCAACAAATGTATGTTATTGAGATGATCATCACATCAAACCATTGAAATGGGGAAGCCAAATAATTATAGTGTTGAAGTTGAATTCATTAGTAGCCCAAGGGTTGTGAAGAAGATAAATGGATGAAGGTTGGGGTATATTGAGATGATTCCAAAGTGGATGGTCTCAAGGAGGTTGGTTGCATAATAAAGAAATTCATGAGGAGGCCTACCCTTAAGTTAGAGAAGGAAGAAAAGATCAATTCTTGAGTGATTATTTTCAGAAAAAGAGGATTATATGGAAGGAAGATTGTTTATTGAAGTATAAGATCTTTGAGTCAAGAAGAATAGTTTACAAGAACAAGTCATGATATAAAGGAGAAACTTGTGTTAGATGTTTAAAAAGTAGAAGGAAGTGAAGCATGAAAGAGACAACATAGAGGGGAGCTATTCAAGCTTGAGATATTCCACATCATACATGTACTTAAGAATCTATATGCTAGTGCCTTTATGATAATCTTGTTATGTATTTGAGATTTATTTTATGTGAGATTGATTTTTTTGTTCTTTGCATCATTGTTTCAATAATTTATAGTGAATCCCATAACTTGATTGTTTAAGAGTATTTTACATCCATTTCCCTTCCCAATTATGACACTTGATAATAGTGAGGGATTATTCATTGAAAAATGTCCATTGGAAAGTTAACCAATTTTGTCCCCAAGGGGTGGGATGTCTTCAATAAGACCATCACATAATACTTGATTATAAATTAGATGTCACGAGGCTTCAACTACCATAACATACAAAATCAAGAATTAGTGAAAAACCTTCCAAATGTGATCTAAATTGGATCCTTACCTAAAATATTTTGTGAAGTTGTAATAATATTGTAATTGTTTTTTTTTTTGTCAAAATGGAAAATAGAAATGAACTAGTATGATGGTTGGCCCTCCAAAGGTAGCCATTAAAAATGATGTAGTGAAGAAGGATAAATAGGGGATATGTAATCAAAACTTGAGAAGTTTGAAAAGCATAGATGAGAGCCCAAAGAGTGTATCATGCTTGAATATAGGAGGACGTATGAGTCAAGGCACCTATCCATGATGATTGAAGGTTTCTCTGAGACATGCACATATACAATTGTTTTCTTTAGTAACAATGCATGAGATCTTTAAGCATGCATATATCATTCTTTGTAAGGAAATTTCCAAGAAAAATAAATCTCTTGTTTATATTCTATGGTTGTTTATTTTACTTATTGTAGTTTAGTGTGAGTTTGATTGCATGAAATTTTCACAAACTCACTAGCTAAAATCCTCTTATTGATACTCTTGATATTTGTGGGAACTACTAATAATCACTTGCAAATATTTTGAGGTTATATAGAGCATACCCACAACACATTTTCACCACTCAATTCCTTTCTAATTTAAATATTGCCTTAATTCCTTAGAGTTAGCTCAATGTATTTTGATTTATACTTGGGAATTTTTCCCTCTACTCACATACACTACTAATCATTTTTTATTGAAGTGGGTGTGGGTTCTTTGCCTTTAAACCTTATAAATGTTTTTATTTCTACTGAGGTATTTTCACCCATGACAAACACTCAACATTTTCTTCATTGTTTAGAAACTCAATCCAATCTTTTGAGCATTTTTTTCATTGCTGGGCTACATAAAATAGTCCTTGTTAAGTTAATGTGAGTTTAGATTGATAGTTTTGGTTTATGTTTTAATATCAAAACTAGATACGAAAGGGGTTGTATCACTAGAAAGCATTTTTATTTATAAAGGCTAAATCAACCAATAAAACCCTATATTATGAATATGGGAAGCGTTGAGTTTTAACTATAGTAGTCATTTGTATAATATTTTCTTTGTAGAGAGAAAATACTGCCATTTACAACCAAGCTAGAAAAACTAGTTGAAGCAAATCCACTAACAAACATGCTTACACTCAAATTCATGATTGTAAATGCAGAGTTTGTTCTATAACGGGAAGTAAAAATATAATGAAATTGAAATATGAGTATAGCATTGAACTGAAATTGGACCAAGAAGCATTTAATTATAGGCATTTGTGTTGACAAAATAGATGAGATATAGAGCTATTATTTACAAAAAAAAATGTGCATAAATAGTCCTAGATATTTTGAAATAACCACAATGATGGAAATATCATTTGAGTCTTCAATGAAGAGAATTTATATCACCTCGGAAAATAACTACATCCCAAAGCCCATGGTTTATGACATAGTTTAGATAAAAATTCATTTAATATCACCATAGGCATTCTCAATGCCAATTTTGATGAATGAAGCATCTAACCCAAGACTGTCATAACTTCCATAAGATAGTATTTAACTTCTAATAAACCAAATATGGCCATGTTCAACAATATTAGGTGGAATATACTTTGAGTGAAACATTAATGCTTTGGTTAAGATCTTATATGAGACATTTAACATAATAATAGAGTTTGATTAGTTATAATCTCCAGGTCACAAAATTTTGAGGTGAATCTAATGAGAACTTCTTCGATATTAGTAGCCAAGGTTTGTTCTTTTATTGTTTCCTTATACTTTTTCATTACTATTGGGCCCAATAGATTTTCATGTTAGTTTATATAAGTCACACATGAACCCATGTAATATAAGAGACTTAACAATGTTAACAACTTAACGAGAACTTTACCGAGTTCATTTTTTTGGAGGTTATATCAAATTATGATTTTCACGTTGATTTTAAAAAGTGGTGAAGCAACATCACCCTTTTTCATTTCAGGGTTAAAATTCCAACATTTTTTAACCATGGCATTACAAATTAAATATGAGGATTATAAAAGACATGAAAAATCACACTAAATTGTAAAAGTGGTGATTCAACATCAACTTCTTTTGTTCAAGCTTAAAATTAAAAAAAAATCCAGTCATGGAATTAAAGGCGCAATATCATGCTATGAAAGACATGAAAAAACACATTGAAATGCAAAAGTGGTGATGCAACATAACCCCTTTTTTAAGGTTAAAATTCAAACATTTTTCAATCATGGCATTAAAGATGAAATACCATGACTATGAAAGATGTGAAAAAACATGTTGAAATGCAAAAGTGATGATGTAGCATCACCCCCCTTTTTAGGGTTAAAATTCAATAATTTTTCAATCATGGCATTAAATGATAAATATCATGACTACAAAAAACCCTCAAAATCAACAATTAAAATTGTGTACCTTTCTATTTTTTTTAAATGTTTGTTTTTTAAGTGTTTTTGAAAGTTACCTAACTTTTATTTTATTTTTGGGGTTAAATTACCAATTAATTATCATTATATCCTTGACCATTTTTTGTGAGTCAATTTTGCATTACGTAAAAATTTCAAAATACATCATCCCGAACAACACAATTCATACTATTATCCATCTCAATCTGTCATGAGGGGAACCAAATTTGTTGGCATATAATTTAATAAGAAGTATCAAAATAAAGTGTATACTATTGAAAACAAATGGAACTATCAAAGATTAAGTTACATAGAGAAGAAAAATAGCTAAAGCAAGACATATCGTGTGATCAAGAATATAAAGAGGTCACTCAAACAAGGTCTTGCGCACTAATATCGACAGGTCAGAAGGCTTGGGCTCATTGTTGGGTGTGGAGCCTGATTATCTTCTTTATTCAGATGTATTTCTGCGTTGGACCCTAGTTCGTAATGGGGCAAATATTTCACCCGTCATTTAATCGTCGTCACCCCTCCCCAATGGGGGTTCAAGGGTAGTGCCCCGAAGATAAAAATAGATGTAAAATTGCCTTGTAAAATGTTGTAATTCCGTAGTCAATCTAGGTCGTTCATTAGGTGGAGATCTGATGGTAGAAGTTATGTTAGTTTAGGGTTTTTTGCCCTAGAAGGAAACCCCTCGCTATATATGAGGGAATTGTATGTGGCTATGTAGATGTGTATTTTGAGCGAGAAAGAGAGAGGATATTATGTGAGAGCAAAGAGGAAATTATAGCAGATCTATTGTAGATTGTAACTCTTGATTTTGCTAGATAATATAAAAGGAAGGACTCAATGTTTCTTCGTGGATATATCCCAAATTGGGTGAACCACATATATCTGTGTGTCTCTCTCTTATTTTATGCATTTTATGTGTTTGTGTTTCTGCAATATTTTATGTGTTCCATTGCTCTGTAATATATAAATTTCTAACAACTGGTATCAGAGCCAAAGGACTATTTGGCTAATAAACTCGCAGGAGAGAAGGGTTCCTGGTTGGAGTGGGAGAAATGGTGGAAGATGGTAGTTTTAGGGTCAAAAAATTTAACGGTGAAAACTACCAGTTATGGAAGATGCAGATGGAAGATTGTCCGTATCAAAAATATCTATACCTGCCATTGATCGAAAAGATAAAGAAGTCAATGAGTATGTTAGACACAGAATGGGATATTCTTGACAGAAAGGCACTTGGAACAATACGGCTGTGCCTAGCAGCATCGGTAGCCTTTAATATTTCAAAGGAAATAACAATAGAGGGTTTAATGTTGGCATTGGACAAACTATATGAAAAACCCTCCACCTCAAATAAAGTATTTATTATGAAGCATTTATTTAATATGAAGATGTTAGAAGGTGGATCACTTGCTGAAGTTAATATAGTTACAAGTCAGTTATGTTCTATGCAGGTAAATATTGATGATGAAGATAAGGCTTTGTTATTTATATGCTCATTTCCAGAAAGTGGGAATGGTTTAGCTATGGCCATTAGTAACTCTATTTTTGGATCTAGTACTTTAAATTTTGATGATGTTGTCGGTGATGTTAGAAAATTATATATACAGAGCAAAGGAACACGTAAAATATTGCATAAATATAAACACATAAAACACATAAAACAAGAGAGACACAGATATACGTGGTTCACCTAGTTTGGGCTACATCCACAGAGAAACAGCCAGTCCTTCTTTTTATATTATCCAGCAAACTAAACAAATACAACCTACAGCAGATTCGTTGTTGGGTGTGGAGCCTGATTATCTTTTGTATTCAAAGGTATCACCGCATTGGACCCGTAAAAGATTCGTTGCAGGGGGGATCCGGGGGGGCAGCTGTGACCTTTGAGAGCCCCCCCCTGGTGGGGGGATTGGGGGTAGTGCCCCCGAAGCTAAGAATAGATGTAAAATTGCCTTGTAAAATTTTGTAATTTTGTAGTCAATCTAGGTCGTTCATTAGGTGAAGATCTGACGGTAGAAGTTATGTTTAATTTAGGGTTTTTTTCCCTAGAAGGCAACCCCTTGCTATATATGATGGAATTGTATTGCGTCTATGCATATCTATATTCTGAGTGAGGAAGAGAGAGGAGATTGAGAATGAAGAGGGAATTATAGTGGATCTGTTGTAGGTTGTATCTCTTCAGTTTGCTGGATAATATAAAAAGAAGGACTGGTTGTTTCTCCATGGACATAGCCCAAATTGGGTGAACCACGTATATCTGTGTCTCTCTTGTTTTATGTGTTTTCTATATTTATATTTCTGAAATATTTTATGTGTTCCATTGCTCTGTAATATATAATTTTCTAACAACTGGTATCAGAGCCAAAGGTCTTTTTGGCTGATAAATTCATAGGAGAGAAGGGTTCCTGGTTCAAGTGAGAGCAATGGCAGAAGATGGTAGGTTTAGGGTTGAAAAAATTAACGGACAAAACTACCAACTGTGGAAGATGCAGATGGAAGATTATTTGTACCAGCGAGATATGTACCAATCATTGAGTGGAAATATAAAGAAGTCGACAAGTATGAGAGACACAGAATGGGATATTCTCAACAGAAAAGCACTTGGAACAATACGGTTATGCCTAGCAGAGTCGGTAGCGTTTAATATTTCAAAGGTAACGAAAACAGAGGGTTTAATGTCGACATTGGCCAAACTATATGAAAAACCCTCGGCCTCAAATAAGGTATTTCTTATGAAGCATTTATTTAATATGAAGATGTCAGAAGGTGGATCTGTTGTTGATCATTTAATGAGTTTAATACAGTTACCAGTCAATTAAGTTCTGTAGGGGTAACTTTTGGATGATGAAGTTAGGGCTCTGTTATTTCTGTGCTCATTGCCAAAAAGTTGGAATGGTTTAGTTATGGCCATTAGTAACTCTGTCTCTGGATCTAGTACTTGAAAGTTTGATGATGTTGTCGGTGCAATCCTTAGCGAGGAAATGCGATGAAAAATCTTCGATGAGACCTTAGGTAATGCTTTGACTATAGAGACTAGGGGAAGAAAAATGGAAAGAGGAAAGAGCCCTAGATATCACAGTAAGTCAAGAAAAGGCAGATCCAAGTCCAGATCGGGGATAGTGTGCTGGAAATGCGGGAAGAAAGGACACTTGAAGAAAGACTGCAAGTCTCGAAAGGTAAAAGAAGGATACGCGCAACAAGAAAATAATGATGAAGCAAATGTAACAGGTGATGTGTTGCAAGATGCTTTGATTCTTTCATTAGAAAATATTATTGATGCCTGGGTGGTAGATCCAGGGGCCTCATTCCATGCCACACCTGATAGGAAACTTTTTTATGATTATGTTCAAGGAGATTTTGGATAGGTTCGATTGGGTGATGATAAACCCTGTAAAATCATTGGAATGTTTACAGTTTTCATAAAACAACAAAATCGAAATCAATGGCTATTGAAGGAGGTAAGGCATGTTCCAGATCTGAAGAAAAATTTGATTTCAACAGGGAAGTTGGGAGGTGAATATTGCATAACTATTTTCATAGATAAAACTTGGAAGATCACTAAAGGATCCCTGGTAATAGCAAAAGGAGGAAAGGTTGGTACATTGTATTTATGCAATGGTATTTCTAATTTTGTTAATGTTTTAACCTCTATAGGAGAAGATACAGAATTATGGAATCATAGGCTCGGGCACATGAGTGAGAAGTTAGTCAATCTAGGCCATTCAGTAGGCGGAGATCTGACTATAGAAGTTATGTTTAATTTAGGGTTTTTTCCCTAGAAGGCAATCCCTCGCTATATGTCAGGGAATTGTATTGCGTCTATGCATATATGTATTCTAAGTGAGGAAGAGAGAGGAGATTGAGAGCAAAGAGGGAATTACAATGGATCTACTATAGGTTGTATCTCTTCAGTTTGTTGAATAATATAAAAAGAAGGACTGGTTGTTTCTCCGTGGACGTAGCCCAAACTGGGTGAACCACGTATATCTATGTCTCTCTTGTTTTATGTGTTTTCTGTGTTTATATTTCTGCAATATTTTATGCATTCCATTGCTCTATAATATATAATTTTCTAACAACTGGTACCAGACCCAACAGGTGAAATCCTTAGTGAGGAAGTGCGACGGAAAATCTCCATTGAGACATCAGGTAATTCTTTCACTGCAAAGACTAGGAGAAGAAAAATGGAAAGAGGAAAGATCCCAGGATATCACAGTAAGTCAAGGAAAGGAAGATCCAAGTCTAGATCAAGGACAGTGTGTTGGAAATGTGGGAATAAATGACACCTGAAGAAATAGTGTAAGTCTCAGAAGGGAAAAGAAGGAGACAAGCGACAAGAAAACAATCGTGAAGCGAATGTGACAGATGACGTGTTGCAAGACACTTTGATTCTTTCATTAGAAAATATTATTCATGTGTGGATGGTAGATTCAAGGGCCTCATTCCATGCCACTCCTGATTGGAAACATTTTCATGATTATGTTCAAGGAGATTTTTGATAGGTTCATTTGGGTGAAGGTAAACCCTGTAAAATCATTTTAATGGGTAAAGTTTTCATAAAATAGACGAATGGAAACCAATGGATATTGAAGGAGGTAAGGCATGTTCTAGATATGAAGAAAAATCTAGTTTCAACAAGGCAGTTGGGAGGTGAAGGTTGTGTAACTGCTTTTACAAATAAAACCTGGAAGCTCACTAAAGGAGCCTTGGTAATAGCAAAAGGAGAAAAGGTTGGTACATTGTATTTATGCAATGGTATTTCTAAGTTTGTTAATGCTTTAGCCTCTATAGGAGCAGATACATCATTGTGGCATCATAGGCTTGGACACATGAGTGAGAAGGGGATGTAGATTATTCATTCAAGAAATTTGTTGCTAGGTTTGAAGCATGTTCATTTGGAATTCTGTGAGAATTGTGTTTATGGAAAACATAAGAGAGTCAGATTTATTAGAGTTGGGAAAGAAAAGAAGAACAAAAAATTATAGCTTATGCATACAAATATATGGGGACTTTCTCAAGTATAATCTCTTGGTGCCTCTTGCTATTTGTTGGAAATAATACTAAGAGGGGGGTGAATCAATATTATCAGATCAATAATTTTATTTCCCAAATAGATTTATATACGCTACTCCAATGAAGTGAACTAGCATGTACACGTGATTGTGCTTAAAGAAACCAACATATATGCAGAGAACTTGTAATTTACACAGTTTATCATGTGTTGAGCTTAAACCAATATATTAGAGATTTATTAGACAGTGCAGTAAAAGAAGAATAAAGCATCACACATAAGCAACACACATGAACACCGAGATTTAAGGTGGAAACACAATGTGAGTAAAAACCACCTGCTACTGTCATCTCTGTCTTCTTTTACTAATAAGAAAATATGTTTACAATCTTGTACTAGTGCAGACTCATACCAGTACACAGGTTTCTACCTGCAGAAAGCTAGAACCTTCTCTCATTTTCTAACTTCTACTGGAAGGGAGATACAACCCCCTAGCTCTTGTACTAGCCAATATGTTTACTAGTACGTAGGTGCTAGCCTACAAAAAAACTCCATTCTTCCACCAATGACCACGTTTCATGAATTTTCAGACTGGATACTCTTGGATCACAACACCACAAACTAAAGGCCATGTTTCATCAAATTTTCACACTAGACCCATCAAAGCCTTTTAAACTTAAACTGCATCAACCAATATTCAGTTAATCTGAACAATTAGATCACTGACACCAGAACTCTATGCTGAATCCAAAACCCTGCATCATCACCCAGAACCAGCTATAACCTCAAAAATCATGCATTAGAGTGTATACGCTACTTGGTTGAACCTAACCTGCGTGTATACACTACTTCCTTTAACCCAAACTACGTATATCTCTAAAGATACTAAATCATACACTTCTGAACCACAGACTGTACCAATCAACGACATTCTAAAGATCTATTGCCATATTATAGAGTTCAAAATAGATAGCAGCAAGGATCAACCTTCCTTCCTAATCAATCAATCAATCAAACTTAATTTCCTTATACAACAGTTCTATGTTCAGATCTAAGAGGACTTCATTGATAAACAATAGTAAAATAATAGAATTCAATCAGATAGATCAATCAGATCTGAACATAAGCTTTTCTTTTTGTATATGCTACTTGGAAGAGTTGAACCTACATGTACACGTACCTTGGCCGAGACGAACCTACGTACATATCTGCAAATTTTGACTCAGAACTTTGCTGCAATTCTAGACTTTAGACAAACCCAGATCATGATAGATAACAAATAGAATAGGTACAAAAACATAAAATTTGGTCACAACAAATATTAGATCATTCAAGAATAAGTCATTTCAAGTCTCATGATTCTTGATCCAATGTTGAACTCAAGGTTCACATGAATATTTTAGATCTAGTCCCAAACATAACCCTACAACATAACATATACTTCAGATAGAAGTATTTCTTAGAATCTCATTGCTTACACACTTTGGCGAAATAATCTTTTCCTCCTTATATACTTTGGTCTCAATACCTTGGACCAAAACCACTTAGGACCAATACCTTGGACCCAATACCTTGGACCAAATGCCTCAAACCAATTACCTTGGACCAAAATATATTGGATCAAATACCTTGAACCAAAAACTTGGTTTTCCAACATGTATGTGCTTTTCCTCTTGTGAAAGTGCATGTATACACTATACGCTATTTTGTTCTATTAAACTACGTGTATACACGCCTTGGACAAAGTGAACCAGCATATACCTCTCTTTCTTCATTCTTTGGAGTCTGATCTGTAATCCTTTGTTGTTGACCTGCTACACTGTGAACTTTCATCTGAGTGAGTTTCCATCAAGGACAATACCTATATCATAATGCCAACAATCTCCCCCTTTGGACCTTTGGACTTGATGGCAACAACAACACCAAGACACTGTCCCCCTTTGACATCAAGAGCAAAGGGGGTACCAAGATATTCTCTCCCCTATGTTGTTCATGCTCCCCCTGAGTACATGTTGAATTCTTTGATTGAGCTCCCCTTTGTACATGTTGAGATGCACTGAAACCATACATGCTCCCCCTAAGCACAAGCAGAGTCTGCAAAAATATTCTCCAAAAGAATAACATGACTCTATAACTCAACTATGTGAGTATGAACTTCCTTTCACCAATGACGCATACATACATCCATCTCCCAACCAAGTGGGGATATACCAAATTTGACTCATCCACCCAACCAAGTGGGGATACAAATTACATCATTTTTCCAATAGGACTCATTCAAATGTATGAGAAGACATATCACACCCTAGACTTTTACATGACTTAAGCAACAAAGGTATAAATATCTGAATCCATAGCTGGACTCGGCAACCATAATGCCAACAATGTAGAATGCGAGTGAAGGCTAATGCTCCCGCTGAACCTGTGCTACTTGTGCATTGTTAACAAGTCAATGATCAAGGTATCTTTGTCAGTTAGATAAAAATCAATGAACATAGCATATCAATAGACTGTAATCATCAACATCAGACAGAGAACCCATATCAGATCCTGCCTCCACTGTTTTTCTTGTATGAAAAAACATATATGCTCCTTGACCCACAGAAACCCACATGTGTACATGACTATACTTCATGAAGCATGCGTATAACAACCTTTCTCTAAAAAAATAGATTTAACAACAACATGATGTAGCAACTACTCCCAGCTTTTGTCTGAGATATTCAAATGTTTCTCTGGGTAGTGGTTTAGTGAATATATCAGCAACCTGTTCTTTGGAGGGAACATACTCCAATTTGACCTTTTTTTCAAGCACTTGTTCATGTATAAAATGGTATTTGATGGGTATCTACTTGGTCTTGGAGTGCATGACTGGATTCTTTGAAATACCGATGGCACTTGTATTATCACATAAAATGGAGATGGGTGGAGTATATGTGATCTGAATGTCTTGCAAGGTTTGCATCATCCAAAGTAGTTGTGTGTAACAAGATGCAGCAACCACATATTCTGCTTTAGCTATGGATAAAGAAATTGAACTTTGTTTCTTGTTGAACCAAGACACTAACTTGGAACCCATATAGAATGCACCACCACTAGTGCTTTTTCTGTCATCAACACTTCCTGCCTAATCTGCGTCTGTATATGCATGAAGAGTAAGATCTTCATCTCTAGGATACCATAAACCAAATTCCTAAATTCCTTGAAGATATTTGAAAATTCTTTTGACTACCTGAAGGTGTGATTCCTTTGGATTTGCTTGGAATCTTCCAACTATTCCTACTGCATGCATGATTTCAAGTCGGGTACCTGTTAGATAAAGCAGACTGCCAAGCATGGATCTGTAAGTTGGTTGATGTACTGCTGTTGATTCATCATTTGAGTTGAGACTGCATCCTATCACCATTGGGGTACATACAGGTTTAGAATCTTTCATTCCATTCCTTTTCAAGATCTGTTTTAGATATTTGGTCTATGAATGTTAAATACCATCTTTATTTTGTTGAACTTGTAGACCGATAAAATAGGTAAGTTCACCAAGCAAGAACATTTCAAATTCTTGTTGCATTAGTGAAGCAAAATTTTGACTCATGGATTCTTCTTTGCTACCAAAAATGATATCATCAACATAAACAATAATAATTGGCAATTTATCAATTTCAATCTTTATATATAGATTGTTATCTGTTGAACCTTTTATAAAACCTTGTTGGTGTAGATATTTTTCAAGGCGGTAATACTAGGCCCTTGGAGCCTGTTTCAGACCATAGATGGCCTTTTTGAGTCTGCATACAAGTTTTTCATCATTTCCAAGAATGCATCCTTCTGGTTGTTCAATATAAACTTCTTCTTCTAAATCTCCATTTAGGAAGGTTGATTTTACATCCATTTGGTATACTTTAAATTTATGAAAGCTAGAGAGATCAAGAAAAATCCTTATGGCTTCAAGTCTGGCAACAGGGCTAGATAGCTTGAGGTCCTTGTAATAGTTCTTCTTGTCTGTACACATATCTCTTTTTCCCCTAAAATTTGAGTTTTTGGATGATTTTTTTGAACATACCTGGACAGAGTATTTTCTTCTACAATTATTTCCTCTTCTGGTGCTTCATTGGTTTCTTCTTCAATATGATTTTGATTTGATGTGGGAAAATAATCCCATCTTCTTCATTGTCATAATATTCTGTTGATTCTATCTGTTTTGGATTTTTGCATGCTTCATCAACTACAAAATCAATGCTTTCAACAATTTTTCCAAGTCTTTTATTATAACATTTATATCCTTTACTTCCGGAAGAATAAGCAAGGAGAATACCTTCTTCTGCTCTGGGTTCAAACTTACCAAGTTTTTCATCAGTCCTTTTGATATAACATTTGCTTCCAAAAACATTAAAGTATTTTATAATAGGAGTCTTACCATACCAAAGTTCATGTGGAATTTGAGTGTTGTTTACCCTAACATTTTCTTGGTTGAGAATAGTTACGGCAGCGAATGCAGCTTCACCCCAGAAGGTTGCAAGAGTTCCATATTCATCTAGCATAGCTCAAGCCATTCATTGAACTATTATGTTCATTCTTTCAACCACCTCATTTCACTGAGGAGTCCTTGCAGTGGAGAATTGCATTTTTATTCCATGTTGTTGACAAAAGTCAAAGAATTCATCCGAGGTAAATTCCCCTCCTGGACCAGATCTGAGGCATTTGATTTTTCGATCTGATTCATTTTCAACCAAAGCTTTGAAGGCTTGGAACTTTTCAAAAGCTTCATCTTTATGCTTTAGAAGACCTATCCAACACATTCTGGAAAAATTATCAATGAACAAAATAAAGTATTCTTCTCCATGAGGTGATTTTTTTTCTTGATGGTCCACATAAATCAGTATGGACAAGTTCAAGAGGCTTACTAGCTAACCCTTCCTTTACCATGAAGTGAACTCTAGTTTTCTTGTTGATTTGAGATGGTTTTCATATTGTATTTTCTGGAATGCTGATATTTGGAAGATCACAAACAACCTTGAATCTGCATGCGTTTCTTATTTTAGAAAAGCTTAGATGTCCCAATCTTCTATGCCACAGCCAGTTTTCATCATTTTTGCTTAGATATCACTGTCATTGTCCTCCCTTGTTTAGATTTCTTGTACCTTTGATCACGGTCTCTCCTGTACCAAACTCACGAACAACATATCTGTTTGATCGAAACACCACTTCATTTCCTTGATCACACATTTGACTGACACTCAACAGGTTATGCTTTAAATCGTCAACATACATAACATTTCCAGCTTTAACCTTTTCTTTCAAGAAAATAGAGCCTTTACCTTTTATGATAGCAAGAGTGTCATTTTCAAATGAGACATTCTTTTCCTTTTCTAAGGCATTACATGAGTGAAGTGTTTCTTTGTCACCTGTCATGTGTTTTGAGCATCCATTGTTGATGTACCACTGATTTTCTTGTCCTTTTGCATACAAGGCTATACCACATCTTTCTGTTTGAGATTCTTTTCTTCTCCATATCTTTGGATTTAATGGAGTTTTCTCCTTTTGAGATGTTTACCAAAATTTGCTCTTGCATTCAGATTCTTGATGACCAATGTTGTTACAGATTGAGCATTCTATTTCATTTTCAAGAAGAGAAAAGTTATTATAGGAACTTTTTGTGATCCTTGTTACATTCCTTTAATTTTGTGCTTCTCTAGTCATGATGGTTTTGGAAGCAACACATTGAGCAACTTTGTGTGCAAAATTATGACATGAAAAACATTTCCCATTAAAGAAGTTCCTGCGACTATCAAATCTATTGACATGGTGATTGTAGTTTCTATTGATATTCATCTTTGGAGCAAATTGAGTACGATTTACCTGAGGTTGGTTGTGGCTTCTATTCATCCTTTGAGTAAATTGAGTCTGATTTACCTGGTGATCTGCTTTATGCCATTGCTGACGATTGTCATATTCTTCACTGGTATTTGCTACATCAAGATAGCTTTTGGTGGAGGTTGACAGCTTCTGTGATTGAGATGCTTCTTTAGTATATCCAAGACCTGTCTTTATCAGAGGAGAACACTGAACTTTGATAGTTTCATTTAAAGTTTCAAATCCTTTAGCAAAACTAATATTAAGAGATTTTGTTTTCTCAAGATCCTTTCTTAGACCACAATTTCACATTCTAGTTTTTCATTGTGTTTTTCTTTTTCAGCAAGTTGGTATGTTAAGATATCTATAATCATATTCTTTTCTTCTAAACAGATTTTGAGATTAGAAATTTATTCATGAATTTCTTCCTCTTCTAAAGCATCCCAAACATTATCATCATCATAAGCCATGAGAAGTCTATAATCTTGTCCAGTTTCATCTTCATCACTATTAGATAAACCATTGTTGTCTTCATGAGTATAGTAACTCATTTATTCACAACTTGTTTTCTATTCCCTTTTGCATATTCCTTTCCTTTTTCAAATTTATTTTTATGAGGACATATGGCAGCATAATGACTGAGTCTGCCACAAGAAAAGCATTTGAAGGGTAACTTACCTCTAAACCTTCTAGAACCTCGTTGAAGCTTTTTGACAAAGTTTACCTCATCTTCTTCTTCCAAAATATGTCCTGATTCATTGTGTTCTTCCTTTCCTTTTGCTAAAGCTTTGAATGCGGCTTCTCTCATATCTTATGGTCCTCCTTTTCTCATCTCAAAGGCAGTTAGGATTTCGTGAAGCTGTGTCATAGTGATATTCTACAGATCCTATTTTCCTTCTATGGTAGACACTTTCGATTCAAATTTAGCACACAAGGATCTCAAAACTTTCTCAACTAAGGTAACTTCCTTGATTTCTTCACCCAGATTCTTCATACAATTGATAATCTCATCTATATGTAGGAAGCAACTAGTTAAGCTTTCATCACTATGCATCTTAAGAGTTTCATATTGAATTCTGAGAGTTCGAAGCTTAGCACGTTTTACCTGAGAGTATCCTTCGTAGCTCAGATCGATTTTGTCCCGTATTTCTTTGGCTGATTTAAGTTGCATGACTTTGACAAATTTTGATTGTGACAGACTTCCCAATAAAGTATTGGCAACTTTGGCATTGGTTCCATATCGCTTTTTACTTGTCGTATCTGTAGGAATTGTTGTTGGAAATGTATATCCTCCTTCCAAAATTTCCCAGACATCCGTTCCAAGAGATTGTAGATAGGTTGTGGTTCTTATTTTCCAATAAACAAAGTTGCTTCCATCGAAGATTGGCAGTCTGATGGATCCCATGCTTTATTGATTATTCATGTTGATGGATCTCCCTTCAAGTGATCAAGCTTCTTGTGAAGGACCTGCTCTGATACCAATTGTTGGAAATAATACTAAGAGGGGGGTGAATTAGTATTATCATATCAATAATTTTATTTCCTAAACAGATTTATATACGCTACTTTGGTGAAGTGAACTAGTGTGTACACGCCACTGTGCTTAAAGAAACTAGTGTATATGTAGAGAACTTCCGTTTTAGACAGTTTATCATGTGTTGAGCTTAAACCAGTATATCAGATATTTATTAGACAATGCAGTAAAAGAAGAATAAAGCATCACACATAAGTAACACACATGAACACCAAGATTTAAGGTGGAAACCCAATGTGGGTAAAAACCACCTGTTGCTATCGTCTTTGTCTTCTTTTAATAATAATAAAATCTATTTACAATCTTGTACTGGTACAGACTCATACCAGTACGTAGGATTCTACCTGCAAACGGTTACAACCTTGTCTCGTTTTCTAGCTTCTGCTAGAAGGGAGCTACAACCCCCTAGCTCCTGTACTAGTTAATATGTTTACTAGTACGTAGGTGCTAGCCTACAAAAAAACTCCACTCTTCCACTGGGGACCATGTTTCATGAATTTTCAGACTAGATGCTCCTGGATCACAAAACCACAAACTAAAGGCCACATTTCATCAAATTTTCACATTGCACCCATTAAATCCTTTTAAACATAAACTACATCAACCAATATTCAGTTAATCTAAACAATCAGATCACTGACACCAGAACTCTGTGCTGAATCCAAAACCCAGCATCATCATCCAGAATCAGTTGTAACCTCAAAAATCATGCATTAGAGTGTATACACTACTTGGTTGAACCCAACCTGCGTGTATACGCTACTTTCTTTAACCCAACTACATATATCTCTAAAGATACTGAATCATACACTTCTGAACACACATTGTACCAATCAGTGACATTCTGAAGATCTACTATCATATTTGTCATATTCCTATACCAATAGGAGTCATAATTTTTGAATAACTGAGGTCAAATATGTAATAAGTACATACCTTTGCTTTCTACAAATGTTTTCCATATTCAAAAAAAAAAAAAAAATTTAAATGTAAAGAGGGTATGTCCTAAAAGAAAAATCAAAGGACAAAAAGAATGAAAAAGGTCAAAAAATATGAAAAAATGAACCCCAATAAAGAAAAAAGACCATGAAAGTGTGCAAGTCAAAATGCCACTACCATTTACTTTTGATGTAGAATAAAAAGATTGTGTGCAACTTGTTACTTTTGCCACAGTCCATGTATAGTTAAAATGTTTAAACTTAGCTATTTCATGCTTATATATAGAGAATAAAATCTGACCAAACTGTTTAATCTTGGCAAATAAGTAGATAGGTAGAGTGAATAAAAGGAGCTCAACTATTTAATCTGAGCCCTTGGATGTAATAAGGATAGACTTAGATAGATTAATTTTGTAAAAGAAAATAAAATGTTTTGATAAGGGTTTGTCAGCTTAAGTGCACCCTAATAAAGAGTAGAAAAAATGGTAGGATGAGTATGTGGGTAAGTTGTTAAATGGTTGCAGAATTGTGATGATTGATTAGATAAGATCATATCATTTACTTTCATCATCAAATTTCTGAAGTATGGATGATAATTGAGAATTTACCAAAGTACACAAGTCAATTGATTAACCTCCATCATTCATTACATTTTTCACTTAACTAATTACTAAGAAAAGTCTCAAAGTACTTAAAAATATTAAGTTAAAGGGGCTCAAAGGATTTCCCTGACTTCTGGAGGGACCAGACCCTCAGCCCAATAACTTATAGGTTCTAAGTATTAAAAGTCCCCTCACAAGCATTCACCCCCCCCATAATTCACTCATTTTCCCTAAAAAAACCCCTTTTCCCAAAGGATAAAACCTTAGAAAAGTGATCACCGCCAAGTAAACTCCTTTTCCTAAGAAAACCCACAAAAATAACCTAAGCCTAAGTTATAATGTGTTCATACAAAGCCAATAAATTATAAATATACATTATACTTAGCACTAAAGTTATTTTCCGCCTTCATTTCATATTAACTTTTAATTTTATGTATATATTTCCCAAAAATATCCTTTCCCGTATGTATTTATTAAATCCCTTTAATTTTAATAGCCCATCCCTGAAGTTTGAAACATAAACTTTAATAATGAATGATTAATGGGTAATTAAGTTGATCAGCGGCTAATTCATAACCAAAACCCTCCGGTGAATAAAAGAGATTAATTAATCAATCAGTGGTTAATTAATAATCTACCTCCGCCAATGAAATCACTCCTGATGTCATTAAACCTCCATAATCCACTATTAATTAATCCTGCCACGCTTAAACCTTTGTCAGGCCCCTCCATTAAACTTCATATCAAATCCCCGCCCCGATCACCATACGATCTGGTCCCTTTTGATCCAACGGTCGACGATCATATCGGGTGGCCTCCGAAGGTTGACACTTATCCACCTGATATGGGTGGTTTCACTATTCACCCCGCTGCTACGTGGTGCCAGATGAATGTCATCGGGATGCCTCCACTCAAAACCACCCCAGCTTAAAGAGTGGTACAATCAAACCCACTTACCGCCTCCCGCTAACGACAAAATGCCCCATCCCATTTTAAAATCCAAATGTACCTTTCCCCGCACCCGCCAAATTACAATTGACTTTACCAATAAAACTAAAAACTCATGGTTTTTTGTTTTATTATGAAAAAGACACTCAGATTCCCATGCAAACGACAGAGTATGTTCAAAGGCCAACCCACATTCAACCGTCAACCTGCCAAAGCTGTTGAACATACAGTACATCTTCCAGTCATGGATGCCTCCTGAAAATCATGCACAGCTGCCCATCAACCCGTTCACAGCCAAAACCAAGTATTTACCCAAATTCACTATAAAACCCTGTCTCATTCCTAAAACCTATTACTCGATTGCTTTAAGTTACTAAGTAATTTAGTAAGACATTTTCCCGGTGACTCCAAAATACTCTAAATTGAGCCAATCCGCCCCCAATTCAATAGAAAACCCTTTGCTCCCATCCTTAAATCCACAAGAACCAAGGATGGTTGCGCCAGTTACATTGAATGTCTAGCCAATTTCCACTCCCCATCAAGATTTAGACCATCTCCATTTAGCATACAAAGACTTTCAAATTAAAGACATCTCTGTTGAAGAATCCCCATTGAAATTGTGCTTCAAGTACAGAGACCAATACTTGAACCATGCAGACAAAATAGATCTTTGGGAATCAAACCTGCCCAAGTGCCAATTCCTCAGCGTCCATATCTTCCCTGAAATTGTTCGCTATTGTCATGCGAGCTACAATCCCACCTTAAGAGAGGTGATGTCCCCCGACTAGATAGTACTTTTCACTATCACCACTACATAAATAAATGAAATGTTGCAGTTGCAACCTGGTCAAAATCTTACTCCCCTTTCTATTAGAGACCTGCATAACAGATTCCCTACACTCACCTCCATCAAAATTTCTTAGTTACTCCAAAATTTCATTGTAGAAGAAAAACACATACCAAAGGATCCCCCTCCTTACATGTGATCCTTTTTCTCTTAGCTTGGCAAAGACATCATATCAATGATATCCAGTATTCTAGGCTATACTACTAGTGCATATGTAGATGAGATTATTCTTGCCTACATGTCCATTTTCACTCTTGGGAAGCCCCCTGCCATTATGTTTGACTATGCAAAATTCATCTCATACAAAATGCATTATCAGTTCATGAGACTGGAAAATGAGAGAGTATTCAAATACTCATCAATGTTGTATCATCTCTTTCTTTATTATCAATCTAACAAATTTTCCTTCACGGTTCAGAAGCTTGACACCAGAGGCAATCCTAGGTCAGTAGTATTCTGGACACCTTTAATCCACAAATATGAATCTCCATACTCCTATACAGATTTTATAGATCTATTTGTGCGTCCAGTAGTTACCATGCCAATAGGAAGTCCTCCTCCAAGAATCAGTGCAGATATCAAGAGGGTCCTACAGTTGTCCAAACAGTACAAAGTGGGAGATTGGTACTTGTACCAAAATCACACTGAAATCAGAATATATGGCTGCGAATTGGCACCTTACAAATTTCCAAGATACCTCCCAATGAGATTATTTGCTTTGGAGTACTACAGGCAAATAATCAACTCTGATGAGGTGCATTTTTTGAAGGCCAAGAAAAATGTACATCTCTGAATAAAAGACTAGCTAGGCCCCTTTATGTGTAACAATAGAGAAGCTGGGAGAGTTGCAGAGGAAATTCTTCAAGGACTCAAACTTAAACAAATTTTCATCTAGAGCTATGACCCCTTTGATGTCATCTGTAATAGAAGATAGAAAAAACAAATTGTCTCCCTATATCCACCACCAAATTCCTGAAATAGAACAGTATGCAAATCAACCAGAATGGGTGGAGAATACTCTAGTAGACAGTGATAGCATAGCAATTGTTGTCAATAATGTATTGATTGATTTAGAAAGAGGACTTGATGAAGATTCATTTGTACAGGTGCTAGAAGAACCCCAATCTCAAAGGGAATCATAGGGACACAATGGGAAAATAGCAGAAGAAGGACCTCAAGAGTAGGAGGAATCAGAGCAACCAGAGATATCAGAAGAACTTGCTCAACCAAAACATATCATGAGTAATCCACCTATTTTACAAACTCCTCTAAATGAGGAGATTAATCCTAAAATAGATAGAGAGGAGGCCACTCCTTCTAGTAGACCTATTACCCAAACTTATGTCAAGAGGCAAAGGTTTTTCAGAACAAGAGTTCGTTGAAGAAACAACTAGAACTGTAGGTACAGAAAGAATAGAAAGCAGGTAGACCACTCCCTTAGGAGGTACACAAGAACCTTCCACTTCACAGGCTCAAATGCTAGAGAGACAACACAGCATGGAAGTATCCTCCTTCAGGGCTCCTACTAGCCAAAGCCAAGATATCAGAGAGAAATATAAAGAAATAAAGGCCATGAATGAAAGATTGAAGGCCCAAAGCTATGCACATTACCTAAAAATGGCTCCTACTAATGAGACAAGGCTAATGTCAGCCTTTGATGTGAAAGAAGGAAAAATGCAAATGACTTTTATGAAGCCTACTATACAGCAACCCAAGTCAATTGCAGATTACTTGAAAACAGACTTTGAAGTATTGGCAAAGGATATCCATCCTATTGACCAAATAGAATTACACAAGTAGACTGGGGAAATGGTTTACTCCACCTTGACCAACAAGGCAATTGCATCTCACCAACTCCAGAATTCGTTAAATAATATATCAACGTAATTCCAGTTAGAGAACGCCTCTTCACAAGCCAAGGATACCAGAATAAAGTCCTTAGAGGATTTAGTCATAGAACTGGGGCATGATCCCAAGGATGTGAAAGCTGCAGAAAAGCTTATTAAAAAGAAAAATGATGACATAGTTGCACTGAAAAAGCAACTAAAAATTCCTCCTCTGCATCATCCTTAGACAGCTGAAGTATTGGAAACTCCGAAGGAGGAAGAGCTTATGGACTTAGTCCTTAAGCTAAATGAAAAACTAAAAGAAACAGAGAAAGAGTTGGATAACATGATACAATCTAGACATAGTGAGTTGGCCACCACTCCTCAGACTATAATTCCTGCAGTCCCTACATCAGTACCCTCCACATTGGCTGCTTCCTTAGCACCAACAGTTCCACCAACTACAGCTCTGCCAGTTACAGGTACATCTACAAGCGCATGGACTTCCACAGAAAAGATAGCTAAATTAGTAAAATACATGGAGGAAATGACCATCCAAGCTACTGAGCTCAAAAAACTTAGAGAACAAGTGTCAAGTTTATAAACTAATTGAAAACTTCCACAAATACAACAAAAAGAAGAAGCTCAAAGGAATCGAAGAATGGGAGAAAGAATAAAATTCCTTGAAAAGGAATTGACATTGCAACAACCACTGGGAGACATGAAGGAAATTCTTTGGGCCAACATCATTGAATCCATCAATGATGTTTGGCCTTCTATTCAAGTAATTTTTTAACAAAATGAACTGGTAAAAGTGGCTACAGAAGAAATTCACAAGGCAATGGAAGAATTGGGAGATAAAGCTGAAGAAGCCAACCAATTGATAGAATTTTTGAACAGCAGAAACTAGTATCAGCTTGATGAAATGGCCATAGAAGATAGAACAAGAACAATCATAAAAATCAAGAATATTCTCACCAAGAGGAACCTCATGCTCAGTCTTGAGAAAAAATGCCAAAGCATCCAAGCTGACATTGATAGATTTATGACCAAGTTTGGTATTTTAAGATAAAAAGGACTTCCCAATCCTATGGTAATACATGACAAGCTAATGACCCAAGATGATTATGCTGAAAGACTAAACAAGCTTCCCAGCAGCCAAGCTAGTACTTTAGGGGTAAAATCTTTGCCCACTAGTAAGGTATTATATGATAGTTTGGAAAATCTATTTTTTATAGAGCATGAGATAAAGAACTTGTTCGTCAATAGGCCAAATTTTTCGAAGTATACTGAAGCTGATGAGATATATAGAAATATGATAAGGATGAAATTACCTAACAATGAATGGTGGATGAAACTAACAGATTTACTATAAAGTTACTGCAGTAAATGTATATGGCAGCCAGGTTAGACAGGTAAACAGATTCAAAGTATAACAAGTAAAGAGTATCAGTAGGTAGAAGACATAAAGTGAATCCAGCACATAAATATCAAGCAATTGATAGAGCCAAATCCGAATTACAATAGCCAGACTAGTCACAATAAAAGGGACAACAAGAAGGCAGTTCTCCATATGTCTCTATCTTCATGCTTGAAGATATTTTCAGTTTCCTAGAATAATTCTCATATTGTTATGAGATATTTTGTAACATTTTTTGTATAAATACTTCACAAAATGAAGTAATTAGTCTGGATTAAAATACATTTATGTAGACATTTTATATTGAGCCAAGGAGCTATTGTACTCAAGACTGGACTGGTTTTGTTGGGTTATGAAATAAAGCTAAGGACATTTCACTGGATTCTTGTGCACAGTTGGTACCAAATAAGTATTATCTCTTCATGTTTAATTATTGTTTTCTCGTCATGTTATAAATATTCACATGTGTCTCTTATGAAATCTGAAAAGTAAACAAGGAATGATATCTCAGAATTAGCTTAAATGCTCTCTATTTTAACTATTTACTTTCTATATGTTTTCTACTAACTATATTGGTCTGGGAATTCTTAATTGCTCCTTACTTCTCCATAGTCCCCCCCCCTTGGGTCCATAGTAAAGGATTCTTAGTTTCCCTTTGATACTGATCATCCTTCTCTTCTTCATCTTAATCCCGATTAAGGATTCTTCATTGCCCTTTGCCCTGGTTAGGACTACCTCATCCATTTGAACCCACAATTTTTTTTTTTGTTGTGCTAGCCTTCCCTGTGAAATCTTACTTTAGTTATTCATCTGATCCAGTTAAGCCACTCTTTGATTGACTCCATAGCCCAATGGCCTAAGTACTTGTTCTGCCCATATGTTTTCTTAATTCCACCACCCAATCAAAACAAAATAATCATGAGCACTAAGAACTAGCCTGAAATCCTACCCAAAAGAAATCTAAATTATAAAGAGAGAGCCCTCTTTGGACTTAGGTTGGCTAGAACTCAAGGCTAAAAGATTAGGTTTGTGGTTACCTTGGATTATTCCTTCTTTATAACTTCTAAGGAAGACTTCTGATTGATAACATAGTGGTGACCATACTGGGGATTCAAAACCCTCAGTGTTAATAAACCTTTGAGAAATTCAAATTTTTATTTTTAAGCATCTTAAAGGGTTATTAGAAATTATTTCAAAAATTCATAAAAAAAGGAAAAATAATTAGAAAAGGGTTGAAATATGGCTTCGAGGAGAAATCACTATACAAGGGCCAATCCTAGTCCAAATCCTCCCCCTGTATTTGACAATCCCAACCTTATTCCAAGAATAATCAGAAGACAAGAAAGTTCAGTTAGCCCAAGACCTGTATTTAGATCCAATTCCTACCCTAGTGAGTGGTTGTTCATTGAAGACCTCCCTTTTAAAGAGTATTTTGACCTTTCCCTATTTAGAACCAAGTCTGAGAGTGCACTTGAGGACACAGTTCTAGATCCAAAATTTACAGCAAAACTTGAAGTCCAAAGGGAAAACTTGTTAATTGATCAGTACCTTCTGAATTCCCCTCAGTCATCCCTTACAACTAATAGAATCCCTGAACTTTCTGATACAACTTCAACATCTTTCAGTTCATCATCATTTCCTCACATTTCCGAAGTTCATTTCTCATCTCAATTTATACCTTCGCTTCCCCATCAACCTATCACTCCCCATCAAATACCCATTACCCTTGTTACCCCAAGTTCCCCTATTGTCCCAAATCCTCCTGTTACCACAACTCCTGTTCTCAATCCTATCCAAATTAGAGCTATGGAACTCATATATGCTCCCCTTGTGATGCCCACTCCTCAAGGTGTCTTGCAACCAGACTATCAGAGTAAAATTACCTTATTCGATGGCACTGGATCTTACACAGCACAACAATACACAAAAAAGATGACATATTATTTTGAACTGCATGAAATAGACATAGAAGATGTCCAAATGAGAATATTTGTCCAAACTCTAGTTGCAGAAGTGAGAACATGGTTTAGATATTTTCCTCCTAATAGTATAGATAGTTTAGAAGTTCTTTATCAACAATTTTTAAATAGGTGGGAGAAGAAAAATAACCTTCTTCAAATTCTTTCTGAATATGAAAACCTCAAGAGGGGACCAAACAAAACCATTCAGGACTATTGTACTAGGTTTAACAATGTATATAATGTAATACTACTTGACCTTAGACCTCCACTTGGCTTAGCCCTAATAAAGTTTCCAGACATGTTTGACACTGACATGGCTTTTCAACTTAGAGAAAGGAATCCCCCAGCCCTAGAAGATATGCAAAGTGTAGCAGTTAGTGTAGAAGCTAATCTGCTATCCAAAAGAGCTAGGGTTAGAAACAAAAGGAGAGCGCCACTAAAAGATTAAACTACACCCTTTGATCAAAAAATGGATGCTTTAACTAAAGGAATGGAAAGATTGATGGATAGGATATAAGTCATTGAAAGGAAACCTCACTGGGATAACCAACAGGCACCTCCAGTAAGGAATCCAAACTTTAGGAAGAACCAGAACCAAAATACTGGTAAAAATGGGCCTGATCAGAACATTAGACCCCCTTTCCAAGAAAATTACGCTGAAACTTCCCATCAAGAAGACCCTGAGATAGACACCCAAATTAATTTTATGGGGTTAGATGACAAGGAAACGGTCTTTCTGACTCAGGATGACCAAGAATTATACATGCTTCAACAGTTACAAACCCAAACTCGAGAATATTTCGACTACAAGCAAGGGTATGACTCTGCTATCTTTGAAGTGCATAAATAGTACAATTGAGAATAAAAAAGAACACTGATGTTCTGGACCAAAATAAGAAATCAGTACCTAATCAGCCAAATAAAGTGAAAGCTGCCCCAGTTACAAAAACTCTACAGATCCTTTCTAGATCAAATTAGAACCCTCCCAGTCCCACCATTGAAGATGTAACCAATGACCAAACTTCTAATGAGCAACCTTCCACTTCAGTCCCCCTCAAGGGAACAATGGAATAGCCTCCATAAATTATATTAGAAAATCCAATTAAAAAGACTCCAAACACTGAAAAAGAAGAACAAACTACTCCTAATCTTGTTGTTAAGGTTTCAAATGTTCAAACAGACAAGACCCCTTTGCCTTTCAATTTGGGAGCAGAGGTGGCCAAACTTAAAATCTCAGTTCCTTTAACAGACTTGGTTAAACATGAAACTTACAGAACTTAAATAAGAAAATCTTTAAACTTCGTTGAGAATGAAGACTCTGTTAACTTATTTGATGATCAACTTGAGCTAATTTTTGGTCTTGATGTTAATGGAAAACCAGTGGAAGGAGGGATACCACCCTTCTACATTAGCCTTAACATCCACGATAAAATCCTACATAATGCCATGCTAGACTCTGGTGCTTCACACAATCTTATGCCTAAATCTGTTATGGAGAAGCTAAACTTGGATATCACTAGACCTTACAAGGACCTATTTTCATTTGATTCAAGCCAAGTTAAGTGCCTAGGACTTATAAAAGACCTGTGTGTTTCCCTAGTGCAATACCCTGCTAAGACCATTCTTATGGACATAGTTGTTGCTGATATACCACCTAAGTATGGTATGTTGTTGTCTAGATCTTGGGGTGCCAAACTCTAGGGATCTCTGCAACTTGACATGTCATATGCTACCATATCAGTCTTTGGACATCCTAAGAAACTATATAGAGAGACTCTGATGAAGTATGTAGTGATTACCCAGGAGAGACCTCAAAACTTTCCTATATATTCAATGCATTCAGATATTGATTCTTTCATTTTTTACAATGTTGAATCTAACCAAGAAGATAATTCAAACAATATAAATTTAGGACCAGAAGAAATTGAAGTATTAAAAGAAGATCAAAGTATCCAAATTCAAGAAATTTCAGATAACAAAGATGACAGATATAGTAGTCAAAGAAGATTTTGTTCCCTCAGACAGTAAGAATTATGAACATGAAATTCTATGACATCTTGAATTCGATGGGTCAGTAAACAAACTAGGTGCAAGCACAGGTGTATGGATTTACAACTTAGAAAATGATCATTCAGAGGTTCATGCCTACAGATTGAACTTTAAATGTACAAACAACATGGCCAAGTACGAAGCACTTATGTTAGGTCTGAAACTAGTCAAAAGGTTAGGAGCCATAAGAGTCTCTATTATGGGAGATTATGAGTTGGTAATAAAACAAATCAACATTGTTTATATCACTAGGGATCCTAGGTTAGGATTTTATAGAGGAACAGTTGTAGAAATACTAAATACTTTTTTAGAAACCAAGCTTGTTGTTATTCCAAGAAAACAGAATATGCAAGCTCATAGTTTAGCGATGTTTGCTAGTACTTGCAAGTTGCCATTTCAGCCCAACCATGAGTACATTGTTGAGGTTAGGCATAGACCTGCTATTCCTGACAACTTAAAGAACTGGAAAGTGTTCAATAATGATCAAAAAATTAACATTTTTCTAACTTTAGATGATGAATTTGTGAATAGAAACATGGACACAGACATAACATTAGATTTTGATTACACTGATAAAGTAGAAATTAACAAAGTAGAAGATCACAAGATAGATATATTCCATCCTACAAAGTTTACAAAATCAGATATTTGAAACCTAAAACAAATTGAAATTGATGAAGAATATGAAGTCATAAATCTTAAAGGCAATTTCTTGCCCAAAGGATTAACTCCTTTGGAGGACTTGTTTGATTCAAACAATGTCCCTAAAAAGCCGAAAATGGAACCCTTAAAATCAGACATTGAGGAATGTAACATAGGCTCTGAAGAAGATTCCAAAATGATAAAACTTTCAAAGTATTTACCTCCCAATGAAAAAGTGAAATACATAGAACTGTTAAAGGAATTTCAAGACGTTTTTACCTAGAATTATGAGGACCTTAAGTCCTATGATACTAGCATAATACAACACACCATTCCCTTAGAAGAAAACCAGAAGCCTTTTAGACAAAAGATTAGAAGGATTAACCCCGTTCTATTGCCTTCCATCGAAAAAGGGATCAAAAGAATGTATGAAGCTAAGATTATTGCACCAATTAGATTCTCAGATTGGGTTTCTAATTTGGTACCTACCAGAAAGAAAACTGGCGAAATTAGACTATGTGTTGACCTTAGGAAATTAAATAAAGTTTCACTCAAGGATAACTATCCTCTTCCTAAAGTGGATCACATATTACAAAGGGTAGTGGGTTCAACTAGAATCTCACTACTAGATGGGTTTTCTAGTTACAACCAGATTTTAGTCCACCCAGATGATCAAGCAAAAACTACATTCACTACAAAATGGGGCACTTTCATGTATGTGAAAATTCCTTTTGGATTAAAAAATGCAAGGGCCACCTTTCAAAGAGCCATGGACATAGCCTTTGCTAAGGAAATCCATGACTTCCTGGTAATATACCTAGATGATATCACAGTATTCTCTAAATCAGATCAACAACACCTAGATCATCTCAAGCAGGTCTTCACCAAGTGTAGGAAGTATGGAGTCTCTCTAAATCCTAAAAAATATTTATTTGGGTTGGAAGAGGGAAAGTTACTAGGCCACATAATCTCTAAAGATGGTATTCAGATCGACCCAACAAGAATTGAAGCCATTTTACAGATACCACATCCTAGGAACATCAAAGAACTTCAAACATTTTTAGGTAAAATAAACTTTCTAAGAATATTTATCTCTAACTTAGCTGAACTAACTAGGTTACTAAACAACATGCTAAAGAAAGATTCGACTATTATATGGACCCTAGAGGCTAAAAGTTCTTTTGAAGATATAAAGTTAGCCTTAACACAAACTCCAGTTCTTATCAGTCCAATGTTTGATAGGGATTTCATCATATTTTCTTTCACCTCAGAACATACAATTGTTGCAGTCCTACTGCAGAAAATGATCAGGGTTTTGAACAACTAATAGCCTTCTTTAGTAAAGCCCTTAGAGATGCACCTTTAAAGTATAATATAATGGAAAAGCAAGCTTTTGCTCTAGTTAAAGCTATTAAATATTTCAGGGTGTATATATTATATTCTCATGTAGTAGCTTATGTTCCCAATGTTGTAGTCAAGGACATTCTAACACAGGATGGACCAGATGGAAAGAAGGGGAAGTGGATAGCTACCATATTAGAATACGATTTAGAAATTAAACCTACAAGATTGATCAAAGGCCAAGGTTTAGCCAAGCTCATGGATAAATCAAACTGTCAAGCCCTAAACATAAATTTCATTGCAGAATTGGATAACGAAGAGGAGATGGTGACTCCACATATCAATCGAGCCTTTACTAACTCACCATGGTATGTTGACATTATATACATCCTACAAAATCTTCAATCTCCTCTAGAGTTATCCAAGACTAAAAGTAGGTTCTTAAAATGAGATCTTTGAAGTTTTGCATAATTGACAATGCTTTATTTTCGAAAAATCATGAAGGCATCCTTCTTAATTGTTTGTTAAAGGAATAATCTGACAAAATATTACAGGAATTTCATGCAAGTGATTGTGGGGGACATCTTTACTGGAAGACCACATCTAATAAGATCTTAAGATTTGGTGTTCACTGGCCCACTCTATTTTCTGGAAATTTCTAACCTCATGCCACAAATGTCAGATTTTGAAGGAAAAATAAAACTATTACCATTACCTTTGAAACCAATATCTACTGAAACACCATTTCAACAGTGGGGCCTTGAATTCATTGGTGAAATTCATCCCCCTTCCTTTGCCAACCATAGATGTATCTTGACTGCCATAGATTATTTTACAAAGTGGATAGAAGCCATAGCCTCAACACAAGCCACTGATACTGTCATAATAGGTTTCCTTGAGGCCAACATTTTGTCCAGATTTGGTTGCCCAACCAAAATCATCACAAACAATGTAACAGCTTTTAAATCAAAGAGGATGATTGATTCCTACAATAAATATCATATAACCCTAGGTCACTCCACATCCTACTATCCCCAAGGAAACGGACTAGCAGAATCTTCCAATAAGAGCTTAATGAATATATCAAAAAATTGTTGGAAGATAAGAATAAAACCTAGAACAAGAAGCTAGTAAATGCCTTGTGGGTAGATAGGTTGACTACAAAGAAATCCATTGGTACCAATCCTTATCAACTAGTCTATGGAATGGAGGTTGTTTTCCCATCTTCCTTGGGAACACCAGTGATAAAATTGCTTCAAGAAGCACAAGTTGAACCCAATTATATTCAAAGGAGAATCAAATAGACAATTCACTTGCAGCAGACCAGGGAAGAAGTGTATATCAAATCCCAAGTTGTGCAGGAGAGAATCAATAAAGATTTTGATAAAAGAACCAAAACAAAAGATTTCTATCTAGGAGATAAAGTTTTGAAATGGGACATAAGAAGGGAGGATAAATGTAAACGTGGGAAGTTTGACTTCCGATGTAAAGGCCCTTACATTATTTATGCTTTCAGAGGTAATAATGTTTATTTCCTCAAGGAATTGGATGGTGCATAAGTAGAAGGAGGACCAGTTAATGGTCGAATGCTTAAGCACTATATAGATCCCAGTCACTGATTTCACTAATCACTTGTACATATTTCATTCTTCACAAAGTTTAGTGTTGATTGGATGGTAATTTTGGAGTTGAGGCCTGAAGAGAAGGCCCTAAGTTTCAAAAGTTTCACTATCATAAATATAAATAAAGTAGCAAAGTAAAAGGGAAAAGTTGCAGAAGAAAATCACAGTAATTCAGAAGGCCATTGATCTACTAGTTCTTGACATTTCACCAGGAAATGTCATCCCCATGTGGAGCCACTGTTATGTTCCTATACCAATAGGAGTCATAATTTTTGAATAGCTGAGGTAAAATTTGTAATATGTACATACCTTTGCTTTTTTCAAATGTTTTCCATATTCAAAAATAAAAATAAAATTAAAAAGTGTAAAGAGGGTATGTCCTAAAAGAAAAATCAAAGGACAAAAAGAATGAAAAAGTTAAAAAAAGATGAAAAAATGAACCCCAATAAATAAACAAGACCATGAAAGTGTGCAAGTCAAAATGCCACTACCATTTACTTCTGATGTAGAATAAAAATATTGTGTGTAGCTTGTTGCTTTTGCCACAATCCATGTATAGTCAAAATGTTTAAACTTGGCTATTTCATGCTTTCAATTTCATGCTTATAGATAGAGAATAAAATCTGACCAAACTATTTAATCTTGCTAGATAAGTACATAGGTAGAGTGAATAAAAGGAGCTCAACTATTTAATCTGATCCCTTGGATGTAATAAGGACAGAGCTAGATAGATTACTTTTGTAAAAGAAAAGAAAATGTTTTGATAAGGGTTTGCCAGCTTAAGTGCACCCTAATAAAAAGTAGAAAAAATGGTAGGATGAGTAGATGGGTTAGTAGTTGAATGGTTGCAGAATTGGGATGATTGATTAGATAAGATCATATCATTTACTTTCATCATCAAATTTCTAAAGTATGGATGATAGCATTTACCAAAGTACACAAAGTCAATTGATTAACCGCCATCATTCATTACATTTTTCACTTAACTAATTACCAAGAAAAGTCTCAAAGTACCTAAAAATCTTAAGTTAAAGGGGCTCAGAGCATTTCTCTGACTTCTGGAGGGACCGGACCCTCGGCCCAATAACTTATAGGTTCTAAGTACTAAAAGTCCCCTCACAAGCATTCACCCCCTCCATAATTCACTCATTTTCCCTAAAAACCCCTCTTTTCCCTAAGGATAAAACCTTAGAAAAGTGATCACCCCCAAGTAAAATCCTTTCCCTAAGAAAACCCACAAAAATAACCCTAAACCTAAGTTATAATGTGTTTATACAAAGCCAATAAATTATAAATATACATTATGCTTAGTGCTAAAGTTATTTTCCACCTTCATGTCATATTAACTTTTAATTTTATGTATATATTTCCCAAAAATACCCTTTCCCGTATGTATTTATTAAATCCCTTTAATTTTAATAGCCCATCCCCAAAGTTTGAAACATAAACTTTAATAATGAATGATTAATGGGTTAATTAATTCGATCAGTGGCTAATTCATAACCAAAACCCTCCACCGAATACAAGAGATTAATTAATCAATCAGTGGCTAATTAATAATATACCTCCACCAATGAAATCACTCCCAATGTCATTAAACCTCCATAATCCACTATTGATTAATCTTGCCATGCTTAAACCTTCGTCGAGCCCCTCCATTAGACTTTATATCAAATCCTCGCCCTGATCACCGTACAATCTGGTCCCTTTTGATCCAACGGTCAACGTTCATATCGGGCGGCCTCCGAAGGCCGACCTTTACCCGCCCGAGATGGATGGTTTCACTCTTCACCCTACTGCTATGTGGTGCCCAATGAATGGCATCGAGCTGCCTCCGCTCAAAACCACCCCAGCCCAAAGAGCGGCGCGATTAAACCCGCTTACCACCTCCCACTAACGACAAAATGTCCCATCCTCTTCTAAAATCCAAATGTACCTTTCCCCGCACCCACCAAAAAACAATTGACTTTACCAATAAAACTAAAAACTCATGGTTTTTCATTTTACTATGAAAAAGACACTCAGACTCCCATGCAAGCGACAGGGTACATTCAATGGCCAATCCACATTCAACCATCAACCTACCAAAGCTACTGAACATACAGTCCATCCTCCAGTCACGGATGCCTCTTGCAAACCACGCACAGCTGCCCATCAACCCGTTCACAGCCAAAACCAGGTATTTACCGAAATTCAATGTAAAATCTTGTCTCATTCCTAAAACCTATTACTTGATTGCTTTAAGTTACTAAGTAATTCAGTAAGACATTTTCCCAGTGACTCCAAAATACTCTAAATTGAGCCAGTCTACCCCCAATTCAACAGAAAACCCTTTCCCCCGTCCTTGAAGCCACAAGAACCAAGGATGGTTGTGCCAGTTGCATTGAATGTCTGGCCAATTTCTGCTCCCCACCAAGATTTAGACCATCACCCGTTAGCAGACAAAGACTTACAAATTAAATACATTTGTCTTGAAGAATCCCCATTGAAATTGTGCTTCAGGTACGGAGACTAGTACTTGAACCATGAAGACAAAATAGGTCTCTAGGAATCAAACCTACCCAAGTACCAATTCCCTAATGTCCATATCTTCCCTGAAATTGTTCACTATTGTCATGCGAGCTCCAATCCCACCTTAAGAGTGGTGATGTCCCCCAACTAGATAGTACTTTTCACCATCACCACTGAATCCATAAATGAAATGCTGCAGGTGCAACCTGGTCAAAATCTCACTCCCTTTTCTATTGGAGACCTGCTTACCGGATTCCCTACACTCACCTCCATCAAAATTGCTCAGTTACTCCAGAATTTCATTGTAGAAGAAAAACACATACCAAAGGATCCCCCTCCTTACATGTCATCCTTTTTCTCTCAGCTTGGCAAAGACATCATATCAATGATATTCAGTATTCTAGACTATACTACTAGTGAATATGTAGATGAGATTATTCTTGCATACATGTCCATTTTCACTCTTAGGCAGCCCCCTGCCATCATGTTTGACTATGCAAAATTCATCTCATACAAAATGCATGATCAGTTCATGAGACTGGAAAATGAGAGAGTATTCAAATACTCATCAGTTTTGTATCATCTCTTTCTTTATTATCAATTTGACAAATTTTCCTTCACTGTTCATAAGCTTGACACTAGAGGCAATCCTAGGTCAGTAGTATTCTGGACACCTTTACTCCACAAACATGAATCTCCATACTCCTATATGGATTTTATAGATATATTTGTGCATCCAATAGCTACCATGTTGATAGGAAGTCCTCCTCCAAGAATCAGTGCAGATATCAAGAGGGTCGTGTACCTATCCAAACAGTACAAAGTGGGAGATTTTACTTGTACCAAAATCACACTGAAATCAGAATCTATGGCTGTGAATTGGCACCTTACAAATTGCCAAGATACCTCCCAATGAGATTATTTTCTCTGGACTACTATAGGCAAATAATCAACTTTTATGAGGTGCATTTTGTGAAGGCCAAGAAAAAGGCACAACTCCAAATAAAAGAGCAGCTAGGCCCCTTTGTATGTAACAATAGAGAAGTTGGGAGAGTTGCAGAGGAAATTCTTCAAGGACTCAAACTCAAACAATGTTTCATCTGGAGATATGACCCCTTTGATGTCATATGTAATAGAAGATAGAAAAACAAATTGTCTCCCTACAACCACCACTGAATTCCTGAAATAGAACAGTATGCAAATCAACCGGAATGGGTGGAGAATACTCTAGTAGATAGGGATAGCACAAAAACTATTGTCAATAATGTATTGATTGATTTAAAAAGAAGACTTGATGAAGATTAATTTGTACAAGTGCCAGGAGAACCCCAATCTCAAAGGGAATCACAGGGAGACAGTGGGAAAATAGCAGAAGAAGGACCTCAAGAGCAAGAGGAATCATAGCAGCCAGAGATATCAGAAGAACTTTCTCAGCTAGAACATATCATGAGTAATCCGCCTATTTTACAGACTCCTCTAAATGAGGAGAGGAAACCTAAAAGAGAAAGAGAGGAGGCCACTCCTTCTAGCAAACCTGTTGCCCAAACTTATGTCAAGAGGCAAAAGTTGAATCCATTTTCACAACAAGAGTTCACTGAAGAAACAGCTGGAACTACAGATATAGAAAGAATATAAAGTAGGCAAACCACTCCCTCAAGAGGTACACAAGAACCTTCCACTTCACAGGCTCAAATGCTAGAGAGACAACACAGCATGGAAGTATCCTCCTTCAGGGCTCCCACTGGTCAGAGCCAAGACATCAGAGAGAAATATAAAGAAATAAAGGCCAGGAATGAAAGATTGAAGTCCCAAAGCCATGCACATTACCTAAAAATGGCTCCTACTAATCAGATAAGGCTAATGTCAACCTTTGATGTGAAAGAAGGAAAAATGCAGATGACTTTTATGAACCCTACTACACAGCAGCCCAGGTTAATTGCATATTACTTGAAAACGGACTTTGAAGTATTGGCAAAGGATATCCATCCTATTCACCAAATAGAATTACACAAGTAGACTCAAGAAATGGTTTACTCCACCTTGACTAGCAAGGAAATTGCAGCTCACCAACTCCAGAATTCGATGAATAATATATCAACGCAATTACAGTTAGAGAAGGCCTCTTCATAGCCCAAGGATACCAGAATAAATTCCTTAGAGGACTTAGTCATAGAACTGGGGCATGATCCCAAGGATGTGAAAGCTGCAGAAAATATTATTAAAAAAAAAATGATGACATAGTTGTAGTGAAAAAGTAACTCAAAATTCCTCCTCTACATCATCCTCAGACAGCTGAAGTATTGGAAACTCCGAAGGAGGAAGAGCTTATGGACTTAGTCCTTAAGCTGATGAACAACTGAAAGAAACAGAGAAAGAGCTGGATAACATGATATAGTCTAGATAGAGTGAGTTGGCCACCACTCCTCAGACTGTAATTCCTACAGTCTCTACAGCAGTACCCCCCACATTGGCTGCTACCTTAGCACCAACAATTCCACCAACTACAGCTCTACCAGTTACAAGTACATCTACAACTGTAGGGACATCCACAGAAAAGACTTCTGAATTAGTAAAATCCATGGAGGAAATGGCCATATAGGCTACTGACCTCAAAAAACTTAGAGAACAAGTGCCAAGTTTAGAAACTAATTGCAAACTTGCACAAATACAACAAAAAGAAGAAGCTCAAAATAATCAAAGAATGGGAGAAAGAATAAAAGCCCTTGAAAAGGACTTGACATTGCAACAACCACTGGGAGACATGAAGGAAATTCTTTGGGCCAACATCATTGACTCCATCAATGATGTTTAGCCTTCTATTCAAGTAATTTTTTAACAAACTGAACTAGTAAAAGTGGCTACATAAGCAATTCACAAGACAATGGAAGAATTGGGAGATAAACCTGAAGAAGCAACCAATTGATAGAATTTTTTAACAACAGAAACAAATATCAACTTGATGAAATGGGCATAGAAGATAGAACAAGAATAATCATATAAATCAAGAAGAGTCTCACCAAGAGGAACCTCATGCTCAGTCTTGAGAAAAAATGCCAGAGCATCGAAGCTGACATTGATAGATTTATGACCAAGTTTGGTATTTTAAGGGAAAAAGGACTTCCTAGTCCTATGGTAATACATGACAAACTAATGACCCAAGATGATTATGTTGAAAGACTAAACAAGCTGGCCAGCAGCTAAGCTAGTACTTCAGGGGTAAAATCTTTTCCCATTGGTAAGGTATTATATGATAGTCTAGAAAATCTATTTTTTATAAAGCATAAGGTAAAGCACTTGTTCGTCAATAGGCCAAATTTTTCCAAGTGTACAGAAGCTAACGAGATATATAGAAATATGATAAAGATGAAGATACCTGACAGTGAATGGTGGATGAAAGTTACATATTTACTATAAAGTTACTGCAGTAAATATATATGGCAACCAGGTTAAACAAGTAAACAAAGTCAATGTATAACAAGTAAAGAGTATCAGTAGGTAGTAGACATAAAGTGAATCTAGCACATAAGTATCAAGCAACTGAAGGAGCCAAATCCGAATTACAACAGCCAGCACAGTCACAATAAAAGGGACAACAAGAAGGCAGTTCTCCATCTGTCTCTATCTTCATGCTTGAAGATATTTTCGCTTTCCTAGAATAATTCTCATATTGTTATGAGATATTTTGTAACATTTTTTGTATAAATACCTCACAAAATGAAGTAATTAGTGTGAATTAAAATACATTTCTGTAGACATTTTATATTGAGCCAAGGAGCTATTGTACTCAAGACTGGATTGGTTTTGCTGGGTTATGAAACAAACTAAGGACATTTCACTGGATTCTTGTGCACAGTTGGAACCAAATAAGTATTATATCTTCATGTTTAATTATTGTTTTCTCGTCATGTTATAAATATTCACATGTGTCTATTGTGAAATCTGAAAAGTAAACAAGGAATGATATCTCAGAATTTTCTTAAATGCTCTCTGTTTTAACTGTTTACTTTCTATATGTTTTCTGTTAAACTATCTTGGTCTTGGAATTCTTAATTGCTCCCTTACTTCCGTAGTTTCCCCCCCCACCCTTGGTCCATAGTAAAGGATTCTTAGTTTCCCTTTGCTACTGATCGTCCTTTTATTCTTCATCTTAATCTCGGTTAAGGATTCTTCACTGCCCTTTGCCCTGGTTAGGACTACCTCATCCATTTGAACCTGCAGATTTGCTTTTTGTTGTGCTAGCCTGCCCTGTGAAATCTTAATTTAATGATTGATCTGATCTAGTTAAGCCACTCTTTGGTTGACTTCATAGCCCAATGGCCTGAATACTTGTTCAGCCCATCTGTTTTCTTAATTACACCACCCAATCAAAACAAAACAATCATGAGCACTAAGAACTAGCCTGAAATCCTACCCAAAACAAAGTTAAATTATAAAGAGAGAGCCCTCTCTAGACTTAAGTTGGCTAGAACCCAAGTCTAAAAGATTAGGTTTGTGGTTACCTTAAATTATTCCTTCTTTATAACTTCTAAGGAAAACTTCTGAGTGATAACAATGTTACAGAGTTCAAAACAGATAGCAGCAAGGATTACCCTTCCTTCTTAATCAATCAATCAATCAAACTCAATTTCCTTATACAATAGTTCTACATTCAGATCTAAGAGGACTTCATTGACAGACAACAGTAGAACAACATAATTCAATTAGATAGATCAGTGAGATTTGAACAAAAGCTTGTCTTTTTGTATATGCTACTTGGAAGAGTCGAACTTGCATGTACACGCGCTTTGGCCAAGACGAACCTGCATACAGATCTGCAAATTTTGACTCAGAACTTTGTTGCAATTCCAGACTTTAGACAAACCCAAATCATGACAGATAACAAATAGAACAGGCACAAAAACATCAGATATGGTCACAACCAATATTAGATCTTTCAAGAATAAGCCATTTCAAGTCTCATGATTCCTGATCCAATGTTGAACTCAAGGTGCACATGAATATTTCAGATCCAGTACCAAACATACCCCTGCAACATAATATATACTTCACATAGAAGTATTCCTTAGAATCTCATTGTTTACACACTTTGGCCTAATGATCTTCTCCTCCTTATATACTCTTAGGCCTTTCTCAATACCTTGGACCAAAACCACTTAGGACCAATACCTTGGACCCAATACCTAGGGTTCATACCTTGGACCAAATGCCTCAGACCAATTGTCTTGGACCAAAATACCTTAGATCAAATAACTTGGACCAAAAACTTGGTTTTCCAACATGTACATGTTTTTCCTCCTGTGAAAGTGCGTGTATACGTTATATGCTACTTTTGTTCTGTTAAACTGCGTGTATACGTGCCTTGGACAAAGTGAACCAATGTATACCTCTCTTTATTCATTCTTTCGAGTCTGATATGTAATCCTTTGCTATTGACCTGCTGCACTATGAACTTTCATCTGAGTGAGTTGCCATCAAGGACAATACCTGTATCATAATGCCAACACTATTATGTTACTTTATTAATGAGGCAACCAGGAAAACCTAGATTTATTATATTCAAAATGAATATGATGTATTTGATACTTTCAAGAAATGGAAAGCTTTGGTTGAGAATGAGACAGGAAAAATGTTGAAGTGTCTCGGATCAGAAAATGGAGGTGAATATTGCAACAAAGAGTTTGATAAGTATTGTTCAGAGCATGAAATTCGCAGACAAAAGACAGTTCCAAGAACACCACAAGGAAATGGTGTATCAGAAAGGATGAATAGGACAATCATGGAGTGTGCAAGGTGCATGATATTTCATGCATGATTGCCTTTACAATTTTGGGCAGATGTTGTAGATATTGATGTTTATCTAATAAACAAAGGACCTTCAATTTCCTTGGATGGTGGTATTCCAGAAGATGCATGGATGGGTAAAAAGGTAAACTAGTCATTTTTAAAGACTTTCGGTTGTGAAGCCTTTGTTCACAATAATAAATAAAATAGAACAAATCTTGAGGAAAAATCAAAGAAATGTACCTTTATGGGATATGGTGTTAATGATTTTGGTTATCTCTTTTATGATTATGAAAATCACAAAATCATTAGGAAAGAGATGTCATATTCAATGAAAAGGTTTTGTATAAGGATAATATGCAGGAAAATAAACAGGAAAAAGAAAACAGAGAATACAAAGTGCTTGATGAGATTACAAAAAAAGTAAAGGTGCCTAAAAATCATAATGATCAACAATCACAACAACAACAGAAAAAGGCACCTCAAACACTTGAAAGTGGTGTTAGAAG
Organism: Pinus taeda; assembly: GCA_000404065.3. NCBI lineage: Eukaryota > Viridiplantae > Streptophyta > Pinopsida > Pinales > Pinaceae > Pinus > Pinus taeda. The sequence continues at coordinate 156,918 of APFE031744368.1, read as the reverse complement.
GTCTACCAAGATAAGTAGACCCCCTGAACAATACTCCTTCATTATATTATGGATTGTTGACTGATTCTGGTAAACCAGAATGTTATGAAGAAGCAATGTAAGTAGAAACCAGGAAGATGTGGGAGCTAGCCATGAAAGAAGAGACGGATTCCTTGGTACATAACCATACTTGGGACTTAGTCAAGTTGCCTGCGGGTAAAACAAAATTGCAGAACAAATGGGTTTACAGGTTGAAGGAAGAATATGGAGGTAGAAAAAGGTATAAAGCTAAAATTTTGGTGAAGGGGTTTGCACAGACAAAAGGTATAGACTTTGATGAAATGTTTTCTCTTGTTGTTAAAATGACTTCAATCAGAATTGCTTTAAGTCTAGTAGTAGTAGAAGATTTCTATCTTAGAAGTTAGATGTAAAGACAGACTTTCTCCATGGGGATTTGGAGAAAGAGATCTATATACAGTAGCCACTAGGATATGAGGTCAAAGGGAAGGAGAAACTAGTGTGCGGGTTGAAGAAGAGCTTGAATGGATTAAAACAAGCTCCCAAGCAGTGGTATCTAAAATTTGACAGGTTTATGTGTGAACAAGGTTACACTAGATGTCACTTTGATCATTGTGTTTATCTCAAAAGGCAAAATTATAGTAGCTATATTATATTGTTATTGTATGTAGATGGAATGCTTGTTACATGTTCTAACATGCAGGAAATAAATGTGCTCAAAGGAAAATTGGAAAATTCATTTTCAATGAAGGATTTGGGTGTTGCAAAACAAATCCTTAGTATGAGAATAACTAAAGACAGGAAAAATTGCAAATTAACATTGTCCCAAAGTGAGTACATACAAAAGGCGTTGGAAAGATTTAATATGCAGAATGAAAAACCAATTACTACACCTTTGGCTATCCATTTCAAAATAAGTAAGGAAATGTGTCCCAAGACTCAGAAAGATATGGATTATATGTCTAAAGTTCCATATGAATCAACAGTTAGAAGCTTAATGTATGCAATGGTTTACACAAGGCCTGATATTTCACATGCAGTGGGAGTTGTAAGCAGGTACATGAACAATCCAGGAAAAGAACATTGGATGACAGTGAAGTGGATTCTCGGGTATTTGAGAGGTACCACAAATCAAGCATTATGATTTGGTGTTTCAAACATTACTCTATAGGGATATGTTGATGCCAATATGGAAGGTGATAGAGATATCATGAAGAGCACCACAGGGTATGTGTTTACTGTAGGTAGAACAACTGTCAGTTGGGTTTCAACAGAGTGTTGTTTCAGTCTCAATGATAGAAGCAAAGTATGTTGTTGCTACAGAGGCTAGTAAATATATGATTTGGTTACAAAGGTTTTTGGATGAATTGGGTAAGAAGCAAGAGTTGGGTAGGTTATAAATTGACAGCCAGAGTTCCATTCATCTTGCAAAGAACTCATCATTTCATTACGAGACTAAACATATACAACTAAAGTACCATTTCATATGGTCAGTATTGGAAGATGGGCAATTTAACCTAGAAAAGATACACACTAGCAACAATACTGCAAATATGTTAACAAAAGTTGTAACCAAGGAAAAACTTAGATTCTTCTTGGTTTCAATTGGTCTTCAAGTATGATGATGAAGATGAGAAACACTCACGTCCAAAGTGGAGTCATTTTCCAGCAAATGAAGCAATAGTGGAGTTGTTATCATCAGTCTCTAAGTGGGAGATTATTGGGTGTGGAGCCGGATTGTCTTCTTTATTCAAAGGTATCGCCACGTTGGACGCCAGTTCGTAATGGGGCAAAAATGTCGCCTATCGTTTAATCATCCTCTCCCCCCCCCCCGATGGGGTTTTTGGGGTAGTGCCCCTGAAGCTAAAAATATATGTAAAATTGCGTTGTAAAATATTGTAATTTCGTAGTCAATCTGGGTTGTTCATGATGTGGAGATCTGATAGTAGAAGTTATGTTTAATTTAGGGATTTTTTTTTCCTAGAAGGAAACCCCTTGCTATATATGAGGGAATTGTATTGTGGTTATGTATATGTGTATTCTGAGCGAGAAAGAGAGAGGGGATTGTGTGAGAGCGAAGAGGAAATTACAGTGGATCCGTTGTAGGTCGTATCTCTTCATTTTGTTGGATAATATAAAAGGAAAGACTGATTGTTTCTCCATGGACATATTCCAAATTGGGTGAACCATGTATATTTGTGTGTCTCTCTTGTTTTATGAATTTTCTGTGTTTGTGTTTATGCAATATTTTACGTGTTCCATTTCTTCGTAATATATAATTTTTTAACACTCACATTAAAGATGAATTTCAAAGTGAGCCATCCAAGCATCCAAGATAGCCAACATGAGCATTTATATCATTGCACCTACTTGATCTCATTCAAGGAAGAGATGATATCATTACGATATTCATGCTTCTCTTTCAAGACTGCCCAAAATAATTTTCATCTATCAATGGAGGGTGATGAAGTTTAGGCACTGGCTTCATCTTCCCCTAGTATGATAAGGGCCAGGAACCCAATTGGATACTTCCACAAGGATCTCGAAGTAAAAGTATGTCTGGAATTCATTACTGGTGAGGGTTTTAAGCTGGTGAATTCCTTTGTGGATGTTAGGAGGATTAGTAGAGTGAAAGAGGGTTGTGATTTCCTAGGCCTAGACCTAGGAGTGCAACTAGCCTTGTGGACCTTTGCCCCAAGCACCTCTACAACTATGCATACATTGCTAGGGCATTTTACACCAATAGGGAAAAAACTAAGAAAGACAATTTCCCCATAACAAACCAAGACTGAGGCAATTGAAACTAAACGGGATGAAATATAAGAAAAACAAGGAGATATAAATAATTTGAGATGACCCAAGCCAACAAAAATAGAAATGCAAGTACACCAAAGACACATACAAAAACCTCCAGGTAGGGACCCCCTCATGCCAAGAAACACCAAATATTAGGTCATATTGAAGCCCAAAAAATTTAAAAAGAAACCACCAAACTTATACCATAAGAAATCAGAGCCATAACAATAGAAAATAGGTATAAAGAGAAAATCTTATAACCTGCTAATGTCCTCCTGCTTCGTCGGAGCCAACAAATTATTAGACACTGAGTGCAGGGTGGTATTGTCTCATGGAATTAAATCTTTGCACGCCTAGGTTCTGGCTCTGGTCCTAAATCCATCATTCCATGCAAGCAATTGTTCTTTCTAGGCTCAGAGATTGAATGATCCTACATTCAAGCCTAGGTCATTTTCACTTTAATTCCAGAGGCAATTAACCCAGTTTAGGAAAAGGTTGACGGTCACACCATGGTTCTGCAAACTTTCCTCCAAGAATAGGCCCAACATTATTAGACAGCTAAGACAATAAGCCAACTAGCGATGGGGAAGGAGGCCAAGCCCGATATAAATTCTGGGTAGCAAAGTCTTACTTCACATGACAAGCTAATAGACCGAAACTGACCATCACAAAGAAAGAGTAATAATGTTTACATGTGTTATGCATGGGGAAATCTATCCACGCCAGCGCTCGCGCCCCCCCCCCTCCCCCCCCCCCCCCGCCCCCCAACCCCTTTAAATGTTGTGGGAGGTGGCAAGGTGGCAAGATGGCCCCGAACCTCGTTGGCACATAGCTCATCACCAGATCGAGGGTTATTCATTATATATATATATATATATATATATATATATATATATTAACTATATTTTTAAAAAAAAAGGGAAAAAACATTTAAGAGAGAGAGAGAACATTAAATACAAATTTAAAAGAAAAAAATACCTTTGAAATTAAAGAAAATCAAAATCAAAATTAAAAAAAAACACAAAAAATATAAAATTAAAATTAAAATAGAAATTAATTAACAATTTTAAAAAATAGGGGTGTTAAGAGTGGGAGGGGTCTTGTATATCCCCAAAGGAAATCTATTCAAGATGTATTCACGAGGATTGGGATCAATAAAAAAAAAAATCAGCTAGAAATGCATGGCCTATTACAAGGTCTAATCTTGGCTAGAGCTTTACATGTGTTCAACATCGGAATCTTGGGAGATTTCCTTATCACCATACAACACTTATTCAAAGGAACATCGCATTGAGATAAGCACTCAGGGAATCCATTAATTAGAATAAGAAGGTTCCCAAAAGGCATTCCAGAAAAAAGATACTTTCATAACTTTCGAAGATGAAATGAAGCAGCGGATAAATATGCTAAATAGGCATGTCAACTACAAGCAGGGGATACAAAAGTAAATGGAAAATTAGGAAAGTGGCCTCTGCCATAATCCAAATGGCACAACATAGGTATAAAAAAAAACATTATTGATGTATATGGATCAAAGTAGTGAACGGGGGAGACATCAATATAAAAATGGGGCAAGGGGCTCGATATTTATCGTGTCACCTCAAGTAATCATAACGCATGCAATAGGGAAATTCCTGCACCATTATCATCAATGAGACACAAGCCAAAGGAGGTTGAACAACTCTGCTATCACACCCCTGCCTCTGATGATGAACACTCCAAGAGGTGAGGAAATTATGAGCATGCATGTAACCATTACTCACCACTCATGTGGGATATGGAAGAGGTATTGTACATTGTAGTGGAAGTAGATCAATATAATGTCATGGGTTGTCAATTTGCATGGAGCTCTGGTGACAAGAAACCAAGGGAAAGGTCACAAAACCTAACAGGTCTTGTGGAGTCACAATCAATCTGGTGAGTTATCCTTCTTGGTTACGACTTCTAATCTCCAATTTTGTTTTTGTTCTTATTTGTTACTTGGTATATCTTGTATTCATGTCTGGGGAAAGCCTTTTAACATTAGAAGGAACATAATTTCGACAAGATTGGTCAGAGGAACACTTTGGGAATTTGGGTTGCCTAATTCTACTCCCGTCACATGGAATAGGTGTGAGAAAGGTGGTATTGGGTTGAAATTCATTGTAGAATTGATTGTATGGTCCCTCCACAAAGCCTGGAATTGGTCCTAGTGACTAGGGGAATTAAGGAATTGCAAGGCTCAGGACATTGTCTACCATATTTTCTTTAATACTTAGGCTGCCTTTTGGGCCCTCCCTATGGCCCAACTTAATAAACAGAGTGATATATTGTGGGGCTTTGACCATGGTAAAAAAAAATAGCTTTAAATGGCTGGACATGCTTCCAATCAACTTTTCCTGGGATAACTAGCAACTCTGGGAGTGGTGGAAACCTAATAGTTGTGGATTGGAAAATAGCGAGCATTAAAACTCAATTTTTTTGGCATGTAATAACATTAGAGGAGAATTGAAAGAGTATGTGTGGTGTTAGAAAATTATATATTTTAGAGCAATGGAACACATAAAATATTGCAGAAACACAAAGACAAGAAACACATAAAACAAGAGAGACATGGATATACGTGGTTCACCCAATTTGGGCTATGTGCATGGAGAAATAGTCAGTCCTTCCCTTATATTATCTAGCAAAATGAAGCGATACAACCTACAACAGATCCATTTTAATTTCCTCTTCTCTCTCACGTAGTCTCCTCTCTCTTTCTCACTCAGAATACACACATATACACCGCAACAATACAATTCCCTTATATATAGGGAGGGTTTCCTTCTAGGGAAACAAACCCTAAATTAAATATAACTTCTGTTTTCAAATCATCCACCTAATGAACGGCTCAAATTAACTATGAAATTACAATATTTTACAAGGCAATTTTACATCTATTTTTAGCTTCGGGGTGTGCTACCCCCAAACCCCCACCGAGGGAGAGCTCATAAAATTGTCATCACGACCCCCTCGACCCCCATGACTGCAATCAAATGGGCAGTGCTACCACCTCATTACAAACTAGGGTCCAACACGGTGATACCTTTGACTAAAGAAGATAATCAAGCTCCACACCCAACATATAGTACGCTAATGACAGTGGCTTGGGAACGATTGTGTGGTGCTTTGAAGAAGGTGGTGGGTTGCTCTCAGTGGGACAGGGAAATATGAGGTGAGACAAAGAGAAATGTTGGGGGTGAAAATGGCCAAGAAAATCCAAATAGTTATAGATGCAAGGAAAGAGTCACTCATTTGACATAGTAAATGGAATCCCTCCAAATTGACATGATGATGATGAATATGAGATAACATAAGAAGATGGAAACAAGTGTGAATGTGATAGAATATATCCAAAGTATAAAATATAAGACAACCCAGAAAATAGATGAGATAGAGGCACTTCTCCAACAAATTGCAGACTTACAAATTCAAATTATGAATACCAATCTAAATGAATGAAGACCTAGAAGTTGGAAAGAGATGAATTGATGTCCTGACCTCAACTAGACACTAGAGGAGGAGGGTGAGGATTCAAAATAATCTATTACTGTTGCAAATTTTGATTATTATTAATAACTTATTGATGGATATATCCATGTAGGAATGTAACCAATTTTGAGAAAATTTGTAGTCCATCAGAAGTCATAGTAGTCTGCAATAAGAATAAGGATAAGAGCCAATTGAATGACAAACAATGTATCCCTTGATTATTCATTGGGACCATACACATATTGGATGCAATACAAATACTCATTTCTGCTTAAAAAAATAATTAAAAATTAAATAAAAATTATGAACTAAAATTAATATAATAAAATAAAAATGAAATTTTAAAAATTAAAAAAACTAGTCCACATGCATAGAGAGACGGTGACAAGATGTTCTATTAAGGCACTATATGGTCAAAAGATCACTTGTTTGAAACTCTGTGGGAAAAATTTCATTCGTGGTAAGGGATAGTGTGGCCCAGGCCAGGTGCGATCCCCGTGATTTTGATGGCTTAGATGAAAACAAACTATTTTTTATTCATTTTGGATTTTTATGAAAGAATGTGTTACAGGAATAAATACCCTAGGGCTTTGGGTTAGAACCCCAATAGACTAAGAGTAATCTACAGCAAGAAACACGCATAAAACTTAGGCAACATGCTTAAATAAACAAACTATGCAAGGATGAACATACCCGGATGTCCTTCGTTTGGGTAGTTCCATCAGGGTTCAAGCCCTCTGCAACACCTGATGATCTTCGAATCTGCAAATCAACCAATTTGAACATACATAGCAACATATAGATAAAGCATTTTAATGAAATAAACTTTATATCATATAAGTAAGATGATTAGTTATACATCAAAATGACATTCATATATGAATTACAACAACATCTGATGCATAAACAAGGTCAATCTCAGGAACAAGACAACATTTCTTTTTATTGTAGAAAACTATAATAAACATGGAGAGAATTCACCTAAGTCTTCTTCTTCCGGCTCCAAGCGGAACCGTCCTCCAGTTATGTCCAATCCCGGTCTTCAACAACCTCCTTCCATAACCAATACCATGATATCTCAAGCAAGTGGGAGAATATCAACACCCAACGAAATAAGGGTTTCCTGAAACTTGGGGAAGTGCTTGAAGCACAGGGATACTTCAAACTCGATCAAGGGATAATCTCAGTATAATAACTCTATCTCTTCTCCTCCTTAAGGCCTTCACATAGAAGTCTATTTATACTTCTCCCAATTAGTTTTTTAGTTGGGAAACAGTTGGGCCATGGGCACTAGGAGGTAATCAACAGGTAAAACCCGTGAACTCCACCCATAGTTAAGGAAATTTAAATTTTTTTAAGTGTTTTAACACATATACGTGGGTTGGGTATTGACTAACCCGCGTGTACACGCTTTTATCACAGGGCAAAGTAGTGTACAGAGAGTAAAACATTGTTTTTAAAATATTTGGACCAAGTCTAGAAGGAGGGGTTGCCCTAGGCCATAAACCAAGCATCACAAATACCAAGGGTCATATTTGGAGCTATAACATATGCCCCCTAATATATGAGGTCAGAAGGGGTACATGATGGCCGAAATTTATTAAGTATATGGAAAGGAAACTTGTCGAAACTGAGAATGACTTCACCAGATTTCAGCTTGCCAACCCATCAAAAGAATATCAAAAAGAAACAGTTGTCTGAGGTGGGCATACCCATGCTTAGAGAAAGTAAAGCATGTCCACATATCAAGTACAAGCAGATCCACTATGTATACAAGTATAGAGAACTGAAAGTACATAATGGATCATCTAATCGTGATCAAACAAGTACATATCTGAATATCACATATAAGAAGATGATCAATGAAGTTGATCACTGATGTCAAAAATTGATCCCATTAGTACCAAATGAACATGATGGAATAAGATGATACTACATCGCAACTCAGATGCCAGCGTATAAGATGTCGCTGTGAAGGATTGCAACATATAATATGGAAGGTGTCAACTAGTAGTAACAAGAGCAACTGACAAGTGAACCAAAGAATGATGATGCAACCTGAGGTCTTCACCAACCGCCATGGTACATTTCTACACAATGGGAATAAATGATCTGAAGTCGACCATGTGAGAGATCATTTGATTACCGGTCATTGATGTATATTGTTAACAAACGTGAGACTACTCACCAATAATGATAATGAGAGTCAAGGTACCCAGTACAATCTAACAAGCGTGAATGAATGAGCTGAAGTCGAACACCTGGAAGAATCTATCAATCAAGGACAATGATGGTTTCCCACTATCGATAGCGAAGGAATCTACCACTGATGACTGCAAACCCCAAGGCACTGGAAAATTGACTCTAGATATCTGTCCCAGAGAAATGAGCTGTAGTCGATAGGAAAATATCCACTAGAAGGAAGCCATTAAGGCATCCTTCATCAATCTAGTGTGAGTGTAACCCGTAGGCGAATAATGTTGGGTATTGACTAACCTGCGTGTACACGCTTTTATCACAGAGAAAAGTAGTGCACAGAGAGTAAAACATTGTTTTCAAAATATTTGGACTAGGTCTGGAAGGAGGGGTTGCCCTAGGCCATAAACCAAGCATCACAAATACCAAGGGTGATATTTGGAGCTATAACATATGCCTCCTAATATATGAGGTCAGAAGGGGTACATGATGGCCGAAATGTATTAAGTATATGGAAAGGAAACCTGTCGAAACTGAGAATGACTTCACCAGATTTCAGCCTGCCAAGCCATCAAAAGAAGATCAGAAAGAAATAGTTGTCTGAGGTGGGCATACCCATGCTCAGAGAAAGTAAAGCATGTCCGCATATCAAGTACAAGTGGATCCACTATGTATACAAGTATAGAGAATTGCAAGTACATAATGGATCATCTATTTGTGATCAAACAAGTACATATCTGAATATCACATATAAGAAGATGATCAATGAAGTTGAAAGGTGAATTTGATCACTGATGTCAAAAATTGATCCCATTAGTACCAAATGAACATGATGGCATAATATGATACTACATCGCAACTCAGATGCCAGCATATAAGATGTCGCTGTGAAGGACTGCAACATATAATGTGGAAGGTGTCAACTAGTAGTAACATGAGAAACTGACAAGTGAACCAAAGAATGATGATGCAACCTGAGGTCTTCACCAACCGCCATGGTATATTTCTACACAATGGGAATAAATGATCTAAAGTCGACCATGTGAGAAATCGTTTGATTACCGGTCATTAATGTATATTGTTAACAAATGCGAGACTACTCACCGATAATGATAATGAGAGTCAAGGTACCCAATACAATCTAACAAGTGCGAATGAATGAGCTCAAGTCGAACACCTGGAAGAATCTATCAATCAGGGGACAATGATGGTTTCCCACTATCGATAGTGAAGGAATTTGCCACTGATGACTGAAAACCCCAAGGTACTGGAAAATGGACTCTAGATCTTTGTCCCAGAGCAATGAGCTGTAGTCGATAGGAAAATACCCACTAGAAGGAAGGCATTAAGGCATCCTTCATCAATCTAGTGCGAGTGTAACCTGTAGGCCAATAATGTGGAAGGAATCAGATGAAAAAAAATTGTAGTAACCCAACCGAAGCACGTTTCCGACATACACAAGATGTAGCTAGCACACGATAGAAACCCCCTGAACCAACCAATAATGAAAGCTGACATAGAGGCGAGGAATCCACAAATAGGGTCAAATGGAAACCAAGGCACCACACAAATCCCAATGTGTGATAATGAAAGATGATGTCAAACACAAGGCAAACCACTCAATCAAAGACCCATGATATTGATCGATGTTGAGCACAAGGTGACCTATCAATAATGAAAATAGGGTGAGGGTGCGGCTCTAAGCCTACCCTCAGAGCAATATGTCGTCATCGATAAGGAAAAGACCCACCAGCAAGAAGTCAATGGAAACCTTCTCAAATTGGCATGAGCAAAGGACCAATATAACTGATGTGATAACAAACATGATATTGACAACGAGGGATGGCCGACAGAAAAATAGGTCAAGGGACACTGCAAAGAGGCTAACTCAAGTTGACTTCCCTTGAACAAAAGCACGACTCAATGATGACTATGTGGCAGCATATGATAACTCTGTATAAATTCATCATGCAAGAGGCATGAACGAACTCTCCATATGATTGGAAGAGATAACCAATCAGAGGAGAACTAACTCAATAACAAGGTTAAGGTGTACCTAAGTCAAACTAAATCTCGCCCAAAATGGAGGAGAAATTTTCTTTTGAGTGCTTTTTTCAAGGGCGACACAACTGATTGTAGCTACCAACAATATATGGAAATGTTTTCCCATTCCCTCTCTTTTTGGAATATATAATTTTTTTTTGTCTTTTTCTTTAAGCTGGAAAAAGAATAAAAGAATGCTATAGTACAGTGGAAGGAACGAGTGTCAGTGAAATAGATGATATAGTTCCTGGGATGGGAACAATCTTATGCTCAATGCAAGGAGGCGAAACTGGTCAAGGACACTCAAAGGGTTGTTCCTTCCATGGATCAAAGGTTGTGTCAAGTTGCAGAAGCTAAGTGATTGCAGGTTTGAGTTTGCAGAATACATGGTCAAATAAGTGGCTTAAACAAGAGTCCACGTGAAACTGGCTCAAGGCCAAAAGGTGCAACTAGTCAAAATGCAATGTAGCAGTACAAATCAACATAAAGGAGCCTCGAAGGTATAAGGTGAGAACTAAGCACAGAAGCAAAGAGAATGAGTCTTCAATGCACAGGTCATGGTAGGAATAAAGAGGACTCCCGAGCCTACTCAATATAACAACATGGGAAACAAATGTCAGTGAGGTACTAACTACGATGCCCATGTAAAGGATGGCTCTACCATCGCATCATGATTTAAAAGTCGGTGAGTGAACATGGTTTGTTAACCAAGACATGATTGGGTCGACCCTATGGCAAATGTATCGACAAATGGATGCTAGTATGCAAGGTGCAATGGAAAAAATGGTTTCCCTCACCTATATGCCAGTGAGTGAATGATACCTGCCATGATGGGTCAGCGGTGATGGAACCGATATGGAATCTCGAAGAAGCATCTAAATATCCTGAAACAATAACACATTCTCAACAATTCAAGCCCACAAGTTAAAAATTTCATGAGACGAAAAAATCAAGTTTTGAAATTTTTTTGACAATTTCAAAACTATAAAATGACTTTTTGCTCACCATTTTTTTCATTTGCATTGAGAGAAAAAGTTGTGGAGAAAAAAGAGCAAACTTGTCCCCCGCAAAATTGGACCATTCAAATTGTACCAAAATCATTAGGTAACCCTCAATTCAAGCTTGCATTGTTTTGTGATTATTTTTAGAAATTTTTATTAAGGTTTGACTGTAGGAGTTTATGTTAAAAATTTCCAACTCGACATACACGTGGGTTGGATGTTATCAACCCGCTTATACGATAGCCCTACACGCGACTGCGTGTAAAAGGAACCCACGTATACATGGTTTGAAATTTAAATACAAAAATCCAACGGTTGAAACTCAATTTTTTTTAGGATGACAATCACATGGAGAGAGAGGGAGCATACCACAATTGATAATGAAGTTGTGAATGACCAACAAGCATTAGATACATTGAGGGAATGTGGCTTGTTGAAATTTTTCAAAATGCCAAACATGAAAACCAACACTCGTCTGCTTGAAATGCTAATCCATTATTGGAGTGTCGAGGATGATGCATTTATGATTGATCAGATGCCTTTGTGAATAGAGGTGGAGGACATTTACTTTATCACTCGTCTTTCTCGGAGAGGAGAGGTTGTGCATTCGACTGTCCGGACAGGAGGTAGTGTTTCAGTAGAAGACTACGTACATATATACTGTCTTGGGCATCAAGAAAAAATTGGAAGTCAAATTCCAATAAAACATGTAGAAAGTTTATCTCTGAGGATCATATTGTTCACCATAGCCAGGATAAATGGATCAACCTCGTTGCACCAAGCTTCACAAGTATCCATGAGCTTGGTCATGGATTGCCTTACTACGGTTTTTGACTGGTGCACACCTCTTCTTGCCAACATGAAGAGCCAGTTGTCCTCTATTTAGAAAGGGCAGACCAAGAATTTCGGATACGGTACTATTCTATGCTCCTTCTTCTTCGAGAAGGTACCTGGGCTGCATCCCAAAGTATCTGTCTCTATTAGCATCCCCCGAGATCCTCGGATGGGTAGGTGCACTGACTTGATGAAACACCTTGGAGGTGGGGACGTGTCGAGGACTACTTTTGATGATGAGTTTTTCTCTTGGTGGAAACAACAAATCATCGTAGTTTATGACTACCCCTATGTTGGTATGGATTTCCGAGGAGATCCAGACTTGGTGCTGCCACTAAACGCAGCGTGGGGAGACATAGGTAATAATTTTAAGTTTTTATCAATTTTTAAGATTTTTTTTTTATGTTTTTTAAATATGAAAATGAACTTAGAAATATTTTGATGGGATTAAAATATTGACATAATGATCATGTTCCAGATGTGGGTCTGGTAAGACCAGATGGATTCCTGCGGCACAAGCGTCGCAAAAGAGGTGCCGAAGAGGCGACTACTGAGACAGAGAGGGTCTTATATGCAATCCAAAGAAACTTGGTGATATTGACTCACCAGGTACTGATGGTAGCCATAGAGGACCTATCTGAGGAGATGCAGCACCGCGTGGTAGGAGTACCACAGGACTGGGTCTGCATACTTCGACGTGTGGCCAATGTAATAGTTACCTTATTAGCCGCTCATCCTAAGCCAAGTCGATAGATAGATTGGACATGATTATGGGAATTTAGTCCTGATTTTGTATATTATTTTTTGAACACTTATGTATACACAGGCAGTTTTATGATATATATATATATATAGAGAGAGAGAGAGAGAGAGAGAGATAGATAGATACAGTTCCAAATTTTTTATGTTTGTTTTTAACTTGGTGAATGATTGATATCACAGAATGCCCCACAAAATATGTACAAAAATATAATATATACAAAGAAGTAATTGCCCTGCCGAAACCTAAGCAAAATGCTTCTTAAGGTAGAGCCCATCAGGGGGCTCTACCAGCTTGTTCCTAGAGATGTTTTTAGGCACGATCCTTGATCTAATTGAGATATGACCTTCGACAGATAAATGTGTTGGAGCCAAAGGGTTTGACACTATACAAACATCACTAGTAAGTAGATTTGAGAACCTGGATTCGACTTCCTACAAAGGAGGAAGAAAATATGAACAATGATGTAAATCCTCCGAAGGTCGATCTACAACCATCACTACTTCTAAGATTGCTTCCTCCGATAGTAAAATTGTATCTAAGCAATCCAAAGTAGAAGTGGAGTCAAGGTTCCAAGGTGGAGCCACATCACCATCTAACTCCTCCACAGAAAAAGGATTCGGATGGTTGTCTGCAGAGTCAATGATAGATTGATAGCTAAGTTCTTCTGTAGACATAGAAAATACCATTCCATCAACCTGCCCTCTGTCTAATGTGGTCGTAGATGAAGGTAAGGTCCAAGGGTCCAAAGGGACCTTAGAGGATGAAATTGTATCAATTCTAGCTATAGGAGGGGGAATATCAAACACACCCATCAAGGAAGAGTACATCCCTACTCCTAAATTCTCTATAGGTTGATGAGGATTATCCACCAATGGAACGGTAGAATCTGAAGTTGCACGAGAATCACCGAGAGAATAATCCAATTGATCAATTTTAACAATTCTCCCCTCGTGAGGAAAGCAAAGGATGCGAAACAGAGATGAAACTATGGTGTCCATTTCATAAATCTAATTTCTTCCCAAGAGGAGGTTGTTATCTAGGTTAGCATCAATGATTTCTACCTCAATATTAATGACCTTCCCTCTAGAACAAATAGGAAAAGTCGGGATAATTCCATGTGGCCTATGAGAATGACCATAAAATGTTGTTAAGAGAGTCAGTGAAGGAACAACTGAAGGTGATCTAATTGCCTTCCAACATGACATAGACATTGCGCATGTGGAAGCTCCCTCATCTATAACTGTCCGAAAAATATTGGTTTTCCGGTAATTAGACTTTATCTAAAAGCCATATGATGAGGAAGTCTCTTTTTGACATTGAGCATATCAAAAGTGAGCGCTAAAGAATTTTTTGGATCTACTGCCCCCATTGCCAAAAGCAGAGCACTTCTTTGAATAGGACACGACTAGAGTACCTCCAATGCAGACATAGCACATGGACTTTGAGCCAGATCTTCTACAATCGAGTAGTTATGGGTTTCCCTAGCATTAGGGTTAATTGTCGAGTGCTTAGCGGAACCTTTCGGTATCTGAGGTATAGACTCAATAGAGGGTTGCTCAATATGAAGCGGGTCTGAGGTTTCGAGCACAAATCTTGCCTTAGATGTTTCTGTTTCACCGTAATCACGTGCGCGTGTGGCAACGTCAACATGCGAGTTCATCATATGCACATTTGAGGAATCCTCCCCTTCCTGATTACCCCCTGCAGAGGTACCAATGTTCGAGTTCGCGCCAGCAAGTAATTGTTACCCTTGGGGAAAAGGGTTAGTTAGAACAGCTTGGGAGGTAGATGACCCTCGCTACACTAACAAGCGTTGAGCATCCTGAATCTTGGGGCAGAGGTAAGTCAACTGATCTCCATTGCATAGCTTGCATGGAAATTTAACTTTCTTCTTAAGACTTATTTCTACCCTCATTGGCACCATTGTTAGGCTTGTTTGCATTACCCTTCCCTTCCTGATTCTTATTTTTACCTTGTCCTTTCTTCTTCCCATCGGATCGTTGATTTCCTTTGGGGTTAGAAGCCTAGATGGTGTTAATGGAGGTAGGGTCGGACGGCAAAGGTGTAAACGATGCTGCCTGGTTAGAAGAAGCAGTTTGTAGAGGCAATTGGTACAATTGATTCAAAAGGTTCACCGTATTTGCATCAACTTATCCAACTATACCATCAGCGTGAGGGCTTGGCTTTGGTTTGGCTACATCAACTGTGGATCTAGGAGCATCAGGTAAGATTTTCTGAAGAGTCCCAGACTGAGAATATATCAGTTCTAACTGCTAGGCACAAAAGATAGCTTGCTCTTCCGAATAAACACCGGAAAGAGAAACATCCTTGGAGATCTCGGGTTGTAATGATTTTAGAAACCACTCGAGACAGAATTCTGGTGGAATTTTGGCTTTGATAATCCTTTTCTCCATCTCCATTCCTGTATATGATCCAAAATGTGAGTAATCATGTCCTGATGAAAGTTGGCCAGAAGCTCAGTTCTAGCTTCATAACGGATAGGAAACTAAAAATGGTTTAAAAAAATGTTAGCCAAATCAGCGAAAGAAGTAAAGGTGCCCCCTGGAAACTCTATATACCACTTAGCCGCATTCCCGGTTAAAGTGCGCTGAAATAAGCTTAACCTGATCGAATCATCGATCAGGGAGTTGGATGAGCACCATAAATAGAACATGGTTACATGGTCACCTAGGTCTTCACCATTCTTCCCTTCAAATTTTGGAATATCCGATGGAAGTTTGGTTGGGACCAGAGGCCAAGCTGGATTGTACCTAATTGGATTGTTGGTCAACTTAGTTAAGTCTGACAGATTAAGTGTGGCTAGAAAAGGAAGTCATTGAGGACCTTGGGGATTCCACCCAGATTGGGTGGGGTTCCCAAAAGTCTGAAAAGAATGACCTAGATTTTGAAAGGCACCTAGTTGCTCAAAGTAATTGGTAGAACCTACTGGACCAAAATTTGACCCTTGTGGTCGAGCAAAAATCAGAGTTTGACCAACTCCAGCTGAAAATCCTCCATAACCAGTAAAGTTTCCCCCTAACAAAGTATTGTAAGGGGCTGACAACCCTTGTTAATGGTTCTAAGTGTTAGCTAAGGGTGGAAAACTTTGAAATGAATTAATCAAGGAATACAGCACATTTCCTTGTTGGCCAAAAAACTGATTCCCAACCCTTATCCCACTAACCGCAGGGTTTGTCAACTCTGAAAGGGGTTACTGCCTTGACTTGTGAAAGGAAAAGGCATAGACCCTATTTTCATATTGGAATGTGGTATATGACCACTTCCAAATGGGAAACCCTGAAAAGAAGTCGAACCACTCATCATGGATGTGGAGGCAGTTGATGGTATATTCAACGAAACTGAAGGAATACCTTGAGAGGGCATCCCAAAAGGGAAAAATCCAAAACTGGATGCATTAGCTTGAAAACTTCCACTCATCGACGGAATGGAAGTAGACCCAAATAAGGATGTGCTAGGAGTGTTAGAAGGGATGGAAATAGTTCCTCCCCCTTGCACAGATATGGGAGTTTGCATGCTCGCAACACTCGTGGCGGATGTCATGCTTCCAGCAGTGGTCATCGAAGGGATAGATGTGTGCCCTAGGCTCGAAGGCCTATGAGTCGGAGTTCCAACATATAGCAATACATCTAGATGATCAGGAGGGAGAAGAGAATTCGGAGCCACAACCAACTCTCGGAGCTCTTCTACTTCAATACTATCTTTTGACTGGAAGAGTAGTCGAGAAAGAATTGGTGTGTTCTTCTCTAACTCTATGGTAATACCAGTTCTATCTTGTGAACTAATGCCCCCAAGCGGAGGACCAATCTCTAATGCGCCTACTGCCACTAGTTGAAAACCACTAGCAGAATCGCTCCTACACCTTCTAGGAGAAGGCTCTGAACTCGCAGGTGAAAGCCCACAAAGTCTCCGGGACCGTCGAGTGGTCGGTCAGCCACTTTGAATTATTTTTATAAGATCTACTTAAAGACTCAGGAAAATTAAAAGCTAGGCTACCTAGGAGCACAAAATACACACTAAAAATGTCCCTAAATATATTAGCAATCAAACAATTTATAAGTATTTCTGCTCCGGGTGATTAGGACCGGACACCAAAATACAAGAAAGTTAATAATAAGGGCCTTCCGAAAATAGACTGGGGTAATTACGCCCCAAGTCTACTAGCGAATGTATCAGAGGTAGTTACGTTGACCTCCAGACAACAACCTTTGCTAATGCAAGCCCCCAAGCTTCACAAGGGTGCCCTCCAGAAGTACTGTTGAATGTGATGCAATTTCAACCTCAGGTGCCACAAGATTCTCTTTTGCAGCCACCTGTGTAGATCCCTAGGATACACAACTAAAGACACCAACTCATTTCAGAAGTCAGGCGGAACAGTCGTGAGGTAGGATCCGACAAGTCAGAGAGAGGGTATCTCTTGTCCTTATCTTCACGAACCATCGTGCTTAACTCCTAGTCACGAAGCTTTCCCTGTCTCCCTAACGCTATTGGATTTCACTCTTTAATCAGACTTCTATGTTTTACAATTTAGAGTGGCCTTGGAGAGTTTACTCTCCTATCACCTAATCCAAGGCCCTAAATAAACCTAGAACTTGTTGGTGTATTCTGATGACAATACAAAAACTTCTAGTTTATTTTATTAAGCACTTGATTTTAAGTGGTTGTTCTTTTAAGTCAAAGGGACAATATGGAAATGAAATCGATGGTGTTTGTATGACACAAAAGAAATTAATGAAAAACTAACTTATATGAAATGCAATTGTTTGTTCTTCGATGAAAAGAAATTTCTACTTGGGTTCTAAGAAACTTCTATAAAGCAAAAACTTTTTCCTTTTCTTTTCTTATATCAGACTTCACACTCACAAAAACTAAAAAGACTATTAACGCTTTAATAATGCAAAACTACCCTAATGCAAGGTGTGCATGATAATGCAAGATTCTAGATTACTCTAAAAAGAAATGAAAGCAATTGTTTATAACTTTTAATAAGCCAACTTAAGTGTTTGAAAAGAATGCAAGTTTCAAATACAAAGTTTCCTCCAAATAAGAAAGGCAAATCTCGAAAAATCACAATTCACTTTCACAAAACCAAAGAAACCAAAATCAAACTCGACAAAAGAAAGCAAAAACAATGTTTTTTAAGAACTTTTCTTTTTCAAGAAGTAGTGAAAACAACTTTTTAAAAGCACTCAAAATGCCACCAAAGACTCAAATACTGAAAGCAAAGCACAAGGAAACTTTGTAAGTTACCTATTCAACACGAATGAAAATTTGAACAAAAAGGGCTTCACTTGCACTAAACGATCCAAAAGCAGCAAAAGAGCTTTGAGAAACTAACCAAGAAGTCAGGAAAGAAACACTTTCAAATTCATCAAAAAGAAACTTTCAAAAAGCAAGAAAAGGTGTAAGGCCACGAAATGACGGAAATCAAAGAAAGTAGACCAATAATCAAGCTTGACACAAAGATAGAAAACAATCTGTTGTTCCGGAAGACCAGAACAATCAAGAACTTCAATAAGAAGTCTTGTGTGTTCAAACACAAATCATAAAACTCACTCAAAAGCAAACCTAGGCCAAAACTTTTCAAAGCAGAAGAGAATTCAAAATAGTAAGCTCACTGAATAACTAAATTCTAAAGATAGAAACTGACCACTCAGAAACCAAATAGACCAAGAAACAAATCTTTTTGGGCAGAAATATTTGAAAAAAGCATGCAAAAATTGGTATATGTAACTTTGTTCAAGCATAGATGCGTGTACACGCGCTTCTGATAAAAGGAACTCGTGTATATGCATTTTCACTTCACAGAAACTAGCGTGTGTACACTACTATAAACAGGTAAAGGTGTGTATACTGAGTTTTGCAAGAAAAATAAAAAACAAGGCTTGATCAAAAAGATCAGACTTGAGGTCTAAGTTCCTACAGGAGCAGGCAATATTGTCATAGCAAGCAAACTAAGAACTGAGCCCTGATTGACACTGAACAACCCAAACTAGGAATAACAAGATTGTTATCCCTAGTGGAGTCATCAATTCTGTTACAGGAATAAGTACCCTAGGGCTTTGGGTTAGAACCCCAATAGAGGAAGAGTAATCTACAGCAAGAAACACGCATACAACTCAGGCAACATGCTTAAATAAACAAACTATGCAAGGATGAACATACCCGGATGTCCTTCGTTTGGGTAGTTCCAGTAGGGTTCAAGCCCTCTGCAACACCTGATGATCTTCGAAACTGAAAATCAACCAATTTGAACATACATAGCAGCATATAGATAAAGCATTTTAATGAAATAAACTTTATATTATATAAGTAAGATGATTAGTTATACATCAAAATGACATTCATACATGAATTACAACAACATCTGATGCATAAACAAGGTCAATCTCAGGAACAAGACAACGTTTCTTTTTATTGTAGAAAACTATAATAAACATGGAGAAAATTCACCTGAGTCTTCTTCTTCCGGCTCCAAGCGGAACCGTCCTCCAATTCTGTCCAGTCCCTATCTTCAACAACCTCCTTTCATAACCAATACCATGATATTTCAAGCAAGTGGGAGAATATCAACACTCAAGGAAACAAGGGTTTCCTGAAACTTGGGAAAGTGCTTGAAGCACAGGGATACTTCAGACTCAGTCAAGGGATAATCTCAGTATAATAACTCTATCTCTTCTCCTCCTTAAGGCCTTCCCATAGAAGTCTATTTATACTTCTCCCAATTAGTTTTTTAGTTGGGAAACGGTTGGGCCATGGGCACTAGGAGGTAATCAGCAGGTAAAACTCATGAACTCCACCCATAGTTAAGGAAATTTAATTTTTTTAAGTGTTTTAACACATATACGTGGGTTGGGTATTTACTAACCCACGTGTACACACTTTTATCACAAGGAAAAGTAGCGTACAGGGAGTAAAACACTGTTTTTAAAATATTTGGACCAAGTCTGGAAGGGGGGGTTGCCCTAGGCCATAAACCAAGCATCACAAATACCAAGGGTGATATTTGGAGCTATCACAGAAGGAACATAGAAAATTTTAAAACACTTGCAGACATTTGGAGACTCCATGCCACTAATCGATTGGGAAAATAATAAATGTAGAATTGAAAATATAATGTTGTATGTAATCAAGAATCAAGTCTCGGGGGTAAAAAGAAAATTTGATAATATTTCCTTTTCTCATATGCTTAGCAAGTTATTCTCCAAAGTTAATCAATCATTAAAGGATGTAATTTTGACACATGAAGGAACTTGATTTGAGTAAGAGTTCAATGAAGGGGCCCGAATTTCAGTTTAGAAAGATATCTATACTGATTTAGAACCAAAATGTGGATCAAGGTTGATCTTTGATAAGATTTTTTTCTCTATTATTGTTGAAAAAAGTCCAATTGTTTCCAAATGTGTGAAGGATACCTCTTGGTAGGATATGAAGACGATAATTAAGTAGTTATAGGATAGGTTCATGCACTACTTTTTGTCTATGTATATGTTATATGCCAATAGTCCCTAAAAACGTGAACCAAAGCATATTCAAATTTCTCACTGTAAATATAAAATATAGAGATATTTTCTTGGGGTACAACACACACATACCATGACTTCATCATCATTGATGGGTGGTAACTAAGGGAAACCATTAGTGTAGACTATAGTACGCTTAACCTAACAAGGACCTAGAGTATTAACATATCACATATCATTGGCCTTGGGATTTGACCCTAAGACCTCGTATTTCAATTCATAGCACTCCATTTTATCTAACCCACTAGGCTCTCTCTCTAGGTAATTTCCCTACTTGTCCCCCATCCCAAATTTTCCCTTTACAAAAAATAGTGCAACATAGCTTAAAATGAATCACTTGTAATGATTAACCTATTTAAATTCATTAATATGATTACAGATCTTAAAATATAACAATTCTTGAAAAGAATTTTGATTGTCACAACCTTTCTCAAGTTTATATAATGGCCCAAGTCTAATCTCACTATTTTAAGTGATATATATGCATACATGTGTAGCCTCAAGTATGATTCTTCAATTAAGGATCAATCTGAATTTTAAGAGATGGATTGACATTTTGGTTTCCTTCCTCTACACATTCATCCAAAGATAAAAAGTTGATAAACACAATTGTTTTCTCAAAAAAAAAAAAAAACTCTCCAAATTTTGGTAGAAAAATTCTTAGAAGTTATAGTTCCACATGATTGATAGAATTTTCCAATTACAATGCATGGACACATTCCATTAGATCTAAATAAAGCCTTCACATTTAATTATCAAGTTGTCCAATTGTTACTTTTTCCATGGAGATAGTTTTCACTCCTCCATATCAAGTATGTATTATCGCTCAAGCCTTAAAACTATGAAGGAAAACATCTTACTAGCATTATTTATGATCCAAGTGCATATTGGTGGCCACCCGCCTATTCCACTTGGACCCCAACATCGTTTCTTTCAGTCTTCTTAATTGTAGCACAACTTACTAATTTTGGCAGTTTTTGGGATCATGAACTTCTGGAGCCATTTTGAGGCCCTAAACGATGTTTTTTTGGAAAACGGGAAAACCCATAGCCTACATACCATTTTGTAGTCAAAAGTTGTATTCTTCGGATAGATATTTCTAACGAGGTGTCATATGCATCAAATGAAGATTTTATTCCAAAGTTACAACCTCAAGAAGTTGATGTACCAATTAAACCCAACGGGGCCCACAGACTTTTGGTGCTTCAACTCCTAGGGTTAGGTTTTTGGATGTTTAGGATTTTCCATTGTTTCTCAAGAATAAATAGGCCTTTGAGCCTCATTGTAACATAGCTCAAAAGGCATGTAGTCGTCACATCTCTTCTCAAGATAAGCTACCATCGCCCGAGCTAGTTTGTTCCGTTTTGCATGTAAACAATTTTCAGTACTTGTTATTAATTAATTGAAGTTATGCTCTTTCATTGTATATTTATTTTATGTTTAAATATGTATTTCATTTCATTCCTTCATAAATCTAGATAAGGTCAAGTGCTTTGTCTATGCAAATAACAATGAGGAAATCTTCTTTCTTGGTATGCATGGAGGCTTTTGTACTTTGAAATGTACGGATTTATGGATCCTTAATTCACATTAAATTAACATATACCCAGTTATTTAACACAATGGGAGAACAATTTGAACCAAGTTAATTTTCTCATGCAAGTAAAATGACTTTACCAATTGTGTAACTAATATCAAGGAAATATGATTCTTAGCTTTACATGAATTAAGTGGACAATGTTACCCGGATGCGGGTGATCGTATTAGTGTTTAAATGTTAGTTATGAATCAGCCACGCGGAGCAGGCAGCTGGCAGGTGAATAGGGGCGATCTGATGGCTATTAAACAGAGTGAGATGAAAGGCATTCAATGCCATTCATTGCAGTCGCAGTCCCAAGGTACGCTCAAGGGAGATATTAGGATGGCGAGTTTAGCTCAACGGACATTCTTCCCGGTCCCGTCTTGGCTGCAGACTAAGAGCTTGCTCTCAGAGGAAACTGATGTCGCTGGCTCATTGGTGTATGAGGAATGTTGCAAAAGTTGTCTCTGGTCGCTTGGAGCTTGAGAGAAGCGGCCTTGACCTCAGACAGAGCAGTCTTGGAAGTTCCTGAGGTGGATTGCAGCAATTGGTAAGGTTCTCAATTCGGCCTTCTCCTTTTGTGTCGGGCTTATCAAACCTGTTTATGTTCCTTTTTTAGTGCCCCCTCCTGATGTAGTTGCCTGGATAGATAGATGGACTTGTTCATTTGAGGATAAGCATTGCATTCTTGTTGAATCCTTAGCTGGCGGGTTCAGAGTCTATATTGTGGGTTCTGTCTGGTTTTCTTTCTAGGTGCCCACCAGCCTTCAGGCTTTGTTGAAGTAGCCCCTATCTTTGAGCTCGTTCGTCTTGCACCAATCCGCGTATATGGCTCCTCATCTAAGGGGAATTCCCAGACGAGGGCGTAATTTGGGCCCACCGAGGAGGGTCAGGAGGACAGGGCAGCCCAGCCCCTTGTCGTATTTCACCTCTCGCTATTGCCTCGCCCCCTTCGCCAAGATCTAAAGAGTCTGGTCCTTCAATTAGTAATTTTGTGCAATCCGCTAGATTTAAATTTCAAAGCAGGTTAAATAAACCGCTTATTTCAGCTTTGGTGACTGTCATCTTCTCGGAAGAAGATGAGGAGACTGTAAGCCCGGCGGCAACTTCGAAGGAGAAATCACCCTCTCCTTTGGTCAATTCTTCGCAGAGTAGGCTGGAGGATGAAAGCTCATATGCTCCCTCGTCGCAGAGCAGGCTGGAGGAAGAGAGCACTTATGCTCCTTCAGAGGAGCAGGTAGAGGATTTTCAAGAAATGGCAAGACTGAAGGACGAGAGCACTTTGGCTCCTGTAGAGGAGAAGGCAGAGGATTCTCAGGATATGGCAAGAATTCGACAGGCATTGCCTCAGAAGAAGACTATGGAAGGCAAGCCTGATAACACTTTTGCAAATATTTTGTATCTCAAGCTGCCTCCGGGGGTAAATCCAATGGAGGTCGAGGATGGTGTGGAGGTTACTTGGGAGCACGCCCCGGACAAGGATAATGAGCAAGGGTCAGGGGAACCCAAGTAAGTGTCATTCCAGGTTTTTATGTGTCAGGATACATGCTCTGTTTTGGTCTTTAGTTCTCTTGGATCAGCGTATGGAGGCTGGCGACGAATCCAGCCAGCTTGCGGCAATCCAGAAGTAAAATTTTTGTCAATTTTGCTAATGCCCAGCATTCGGTTCTGTCATCCTTGTTACACTCAGGAAACTAGCTACTTTTCAGGCCTGTAAGGTCTTCTTCTGGTTTCTTATAAGTATGTTCTGGCTCTTCATATAATGAATAACATTCCTCATGGCAGAAGGATCATCCAGTTTTGTAAAGATTTTTTGACAGAGAGTTGCTATGGCACTCTCAGAGGTTTAATCCTCTTTGTATATATTTTTCCAGTTTTTTTAATATAAATAGATCAGTCTTTACCCAGAAAATAAATAAATAAATAAATAAAATAAATAAATAAATAAATAAATAAATAAAATAAGTGGACAATGTTTACGCTCGTCCTTTTTAATTTATGCTTTCCAGTACTCCTAAAAAATAGCATTTACATTCCACTTGTAGAAACTACTTATAATTTCATTAAAGTCATTGAGAAGTACTACATTGTACTCTAGTTCACCCATAAACATAGAGGAGACGTTGTATGTTAATCTACATGTCAGAGGCTAAATTATGCATTCTATAGCAAAAATTGATGGTTGTAACAACTTTAATTCTACATACATTTGCTTTTACGCTATCCATGATATTTTACTTGAATAGTATAGACGACTAGCATTTGCCAATTTATACACATAATATTCACACTCAACAAAAACAATAAGAATTGACTCCTGTCATATAAATAATAATGACATAGTTAATTATTTGATAATGAATCACTTGGGGAAAATATCTCCATAAGAGCATTTTTTCATCCTAACCATAGGAAAAATTTCATGTGGGTGCCACCCCTAGGTCAGATAATGAAACAATGCTAGTGAATTTGATAAGTTGAGCACTCAAACACACCCTCAATCCAATATATACATAAATATTATTTCCTAGTTAAAGGTATGCACTCTAGGAATATCAACCAACTCTCAAACATTGTAGACACGTCTTCATTCCATCCCAATACTACACAGATACCTACTTTGCCTACTAAAAAATCTTTTAGGAGTTTGATCTGCACACTACCTCTATGTAGGTAGAGTTATGATGCAATTTATCTCGCTAGGAGTCTTGAGAATGGTTTGACAATAAGGCCAACAATATCTCCAACTCCATGGTTCTCAACATTTCCATGTTTCTCTTAATCAATATTGAATTCCCCATGCATTTCCTTTGATAAGCATTACAACTAAAGGAAATGATGTAACCGCAACTCCTTATTTTTCCCAAGAATGGTCCAAAAGGAGTGAATGGTGGATAAGGGTTATCCAAATGTACAATGGTTCAGAATTAATATATCTTCATATTGGAGGAGAATTGTCTAGTATGGGCTAGAATAACCTTCTGGATGGTGAATAATTATCCTAAGGCTCAATTTGAACCTACAGCTGGATGTTCTCATGTGCCCACATGAGGTTGATAATGTAAACCCAATCTAGCCACTATTAAGCGAGAGGCATTATTGCTTTTACCTAGGCCTATTTTTGGAAATCAATGTAAAGCTTGACCATAAGTGTTTTATACACTCTTGGAAAGTAAGGTATTTCATAGAATGTTACAAGTTGTGATACATGCATTAGCAGCTACAGGTTTTCATATGGATACAGTTGTCGACATCATCATCCTAGTTTCGAAGTACAATGGTGAAGGAAAGGAAAGTGTGGCCTGCCAAAGGCATTTGTTATGTAGATTAAGAAATGGGGAAGTACATCAGATTGCAATTCCTCTTTACACTTTTGGAGGACCAAAATATTCTCAATGGTGAGGAATGATCCAGGGGGATCTGCACATGAGAAATTTTTATCTTGCATGCCATGGGATAGATCATTGAAGTAAATGATTAATGCTTCAAATGGGATGAAAAAGATCATGTGTTATTCATTAAAAATTGTAAGAGTGAATAATATTTTAAGTGAGTATGACAAACTCATGCATTAGTCATTAAATTGGCAAATTGATTAATGTTAAAAGTGAGCTTGAGAATCTCATGTATTAGTCATTTTAATTTGTAAAAAGGAAAATCAGTTTTGAGTGAGAAAACATCTCACAACTATTTTTCCAATTCTCAATGAGAGGTTGAGAGTCTCATGGGTGATCTTAGATTCTATCTTATTTTGGGAATTGGGTTGTTATGAGATCCTGTTATTGTGGATCTTGTTTTCCCTTAAAAATCATGAGATCCTATTTTTGTGTATCTAGAGAGTTATGCTCCCTTTGATTGAAGACACTATTTAAAAATTCCTTATGTGAGGCTTTTGGGAGAGATTTTGGAGGAGCTTGGAAAGAGCTTAAAGCTTGAGGCTTGCACTGAGAGGAATGCAGCCCTTCTAGTGCTGAAGAAATTTCACTTATGTGAGAGCCTTAATTCCTTTGTATATGAGAAGGTAGCCCTTATGGAGCATGAACCACATATGGTGAGAAGATTTCGACCCATTTTGTAAGAAGGAGAATGCCTCAGAATTAATAAAAGTGATTTGTATGCCAAAACGAATAGGAGACATATCCCATTCCCCAGGGTGAACTCTATTATCAAGTCCCTTGTTATGATTACTTATTTATTAGTGGATTCTTTTGAATATGTTAATGTATTGGTGAAGCATTATCTAAGGAATAGTTTTTCTCATGTTCACATGTAATTAAGTGTTAGTTAAAGGTCTTGAATTGTATATTTTTGTTTAAGTAACTACTCACAGAACTTTACGGATAAATTACACCACTTTCATATTCTCCACACATATAAAAATACATTCTCTACCTAAGATACGAATTCATCAGATACTGAATCCATTGATAATTTACGTTCGAACTCCCATCAAAGCTTTAGTAGAAAACACTCTTGGTAGTGCTTTTGGCCCAGAAAATCTCAAATTTCTCACTTACTCATGACTAGTAGAAGAACAACCCAAGCCATAGCACAATATCAAGGAATAGTACCCATTTTATACACCTTGAGGGCTAGACAAACTAGAAAGAATTGATGATAGAATCTGAAGACCTTGAGGGTGCAATCTCAAATTGCCATTTGGAAAATTCCAGGAGAAAAAACAAAAACTATATCGACAAATAATTAGAAAATCAAATGGAAAGTGGTTAAGGGACACCACCATATCCACCTTATTCTCCCCCTAAATCCCCATGAGGTTCTCATTCATCATCTTAAAAAATATTTCCATCTCAACTCCAAGAAACGATCAACAAGATCCTCTAAATCTAAACATGGCCAACAAACCCTAGCTAGCCCAAGATGTTATTACAATGCCTGGAAATGTCCATACTTTTCCTAAGCATTCAAAGTAATTTCTCCTGAAATTTAACATAGACAAGAAATATTTTCCCAATGATCACATAAAGCAATCCATATTAGTTGTGTGACTAATGAGTGTGCAACACTAGGATATGGTTTACCAATTATTTCCATATACATTCATTGGAAAAGATTCATTGTGGTACTTTTCCTTGGCTCTCATGTCAATTACAAATTGGGGCACACTAGAAACCATGTTTCTTGAAAAGTTTGGAGAAGATAAGACTCCTATGAGCCTCCTTCAAAGAATGTCCAGGATGAAAATGGATTTTAAAGAAAAAGTTAAAGATTTTAATCAAATATTTTTTCTCCACAGAAACAAAATTCCTTAGGCTTCTCACCCCATTGATGAAGTGGAAACCGAATTCTACACTTTTGTCCTACCATCATCCATGGCCACATTCATAAAAAAAATAGATAAAACAATCCTAGAGGAAAAATTTCAAGAGGTCATTAAAGTTGAAAAATACTTGTTTAGTGCTCGTGGGAAAATGAATGTAGATGAGGATAAACCATCAACATATGGAATAAAGTAGGGCAATCAAACAAACAATGCTACTAGCCCAAAAGAACAACCTGATGGGTCCCATCAATAGTTATATTTTGAGGCCCATATTTTTATCCCCCAATCCATAAATTATTTCTTTTCTCCACATTAATTTACATTTTTGGGTATAATGTGCTTACTGGAAGAGTAAAGGGCGCTTGTTATGCTTTGTGGCCTAATGTGGTATACATGCATGCAAGAGAGAACTTTTTGGGTACATTTATGATGCAGAAGCACGTTGAAGGTGGCTAGAGGGAACGTAGGAGGGATGTCTCGTGCATTTACTCCTTTAACTATAAGTGATCCCTAGAATCACTTATCTCCAATTCAAGATCCATTGACAACCAAGGAACTCAAGTGCATGAGAGGATCTAAGGGAACTAGATCCACTAATTTCGAGATGTTGGAGGGGAGTTGTCCTCCTCTCAAGGGAGCTTCCCCTCATTCACTTTTTGTATAAATAAACAGGCCTAAGGGCTCATTAGGATTCGAACTTTTGGAGCTAGGAAGATCCATTGAAGGCCAAGTATGTGAGACTGTTATTTCCATTTTTGAGATGATGTATTTTAACTCTATTTTTTTTTAATGAAAGGTTCACCGTTGGTCTACATCTCAGTTATCTTAGGAGGGTTGAAACCCTTGGGTTTGGTTCCAACCCAGAGGCTTTAGTCCCTCTCATGCATTTTCTTTTTGTTCCTATTTAAGTTGTTGTATTTCTTCCCTTGTTTGGGTAGAAATTAGATTGAAAAAATTGTGGTTGCAAGCTTGATCGCCACCTCTTGTGGGAAGTTTGGTTGAAGAGTCTACAACAACAAGCCAAAAATATGAGTTTGTTTTTCTTTGGAATTAGATAGGCTTTGTATTCTAATTGTCTTGCACGCTTTGTTTCTTCATATTAGAAGTTAACATCATGTCATGACAAATGAATTAGATGCATGTTGTAGGATAGAATAGGTCTTGATGAAATAAAATTCAACTCATCCTTTCCACTTTAATTTATTTTACTGCAATTTGATCATTAGATGTATGTTCTTCCCAAGAGGAAAAGAGGTGATTGATTAGTATGCAAGGACTTACAGTGACTTGCAAGGGTTGACATATTCATCTTACATTCACTTTGTCATTACCATCCTCCTCCTGGAAATCTCATACTTCTCTCAATTTCTTCCATGAAGATCATCTTGTCAAGGTCAACGAAGCACATCGTGGGCCTGTATTTTTGTGCAAGATGGGCCCCTAAGGGGTGTTAAGCTTGGCAATAAGGTATCACACATCCTTAATAACCCTCATACACCTTCAAAACACATTTCTTACCCTCTTGGGCCCAATCAGGTAGAAAAACAGGGCAATCTTGTAGCAAAATAGGGTATCCTGTAGCAGTCATGTAACACTTCCTAAACTCGGCCAAATTTTTCTAAGATATTTATTTTTACATTTTTGGATTGAATAATGATCTCTGGGATTTGAATCCATGATCGGGGAGACCCAAGGAATACTCTAGACCCATCCTTCCTCCACTGCAAGGACAAGACAATAATTAGAATTAAGAGGCATATTTTCACATTTGAACCACAATGAGTATTCCTTCATGCAATGAGTAAGGATCCTACTGATAAAGCTAAAACTATCTTACATTCAATAATATCAAGGGAAAATCTTCAATGCAAATAGAATAGACCTAGTTTTTAAAAGTTACACTCTTGGATTTCCTAGTTCTGTGTTGTAGATTAAATTTTCTCTTTCAAAGTAATTTGCAAATAGATTAATGATTTAAATTATGTAAGTGTAATGTTGACTTGATTGGTTTACAAGTAGAGTAGCATTGTTCATTTCTGCAACTAGTGTAATCTTTTTTCCTTCTTTCGGTTACAGTTAGTCTTGACATTTAATGAATTATAATTTCATTTCTACAATTAGGATAGTGTTCACTTCCTTGCAATTAGAGTAGACTTTTATCTTTTCAAACAAATTATCTTTGTAGTTAGTTGAAGGAGTGGTATTTTCATACCTTGATTGTATTCAATGACTAGGGGTGACATGAGTAGAGATTGAGCTATTGTACATATAGCACTATCACCTCTAAGTTGTATGAACTCGGGGTTGATAATTGAGTTGATAATATTGGGAATTGCAATATCTTTATTGCAATACTAGGCTCATCACAACCATTTCCTAATCTCTCTAACATGACAAGACTGATAAATAATTTGAAAAATAAAGTCTTGATCTGGAAATGGTAGCAAGATAAGGTCAACCTAGATCAAATAATAAACTCTCTTAGAACATACAATCGACCGACAAGTAAAATTGATGCTCCTAATGATGTAACCTAATTATAGCATATGTTTGACACTCTCAAATCCCTAGAGATCAACCTAAACTCCATGCAATAAAATCAAGATGAAAATGAGTCAAGGATAGAAGGACAAGAGGAGAACCACAAAAATCATCAGAAAATGGGTTATGGGATATTAGACCTAATCCAAATCAAATAATTAAGCTTGAGCATTTTTCACCCAAAGTAAAGGATTTGTTTCAACAGACAAAGCTTTGTCATCAAGTACCATAACCAAAACTATTAGGTATTCTCCTTTGCGAGTGAAAATGAATATACCCCCAGCCTGCAGAGGTTTGGTCTCGTGGCCAATGGACGATCTGCTAAGTCGTTCATGCCGCTATGCAAGTCACAAGTTCGAGTCTCTTCTTAACCGAGGGCCATTCTTGTGGGCTGGGTGGTTCCTCCTAGAGGTTATAGTGGCAGTCGGTGGGATTCGACCCTGTGTAACGTGAGTACGATACCACAGTTGTTGCCAATTCCGCTAGTCAAAAACAAAATGAATATGCCCCCAGACATTCCCCCATCTAGATATAGTTTCATTAATTATCTCAAGAAATCAAAAGAAAACATTTCATTATATGATTTTCTCACTCTAAATTAACCTCATCTCCTTAAAGTAATACAATAAAATTGTTCAGAAAATTGAACCAAATTATTTATCTAACAAGGTTGCTCGAGATGTAAATCCTCTTGTCAATGAATCAATCATCGATGATGTTGGCTTAATAATACAACTCTCTACTTCTGAAACACCTCCTTCCCTCTTGACCTTTGAAATTTGCAATAAAAATGTTCACAATTCCATGGTTGACTCAGGGGCCTTGGCCAATGTTATTCCCCTGGTTGTTTCTAAAAAATCAATGCTCGGCCTAAAAAATGTGATACTCAAAATTTTTAGTTGATTAGGTTTAGTGTGATAATTATAGGAATTCTCTCAAATGTTATCATTAGGCTAGCCTCCAACCCTAAGGATTTCCAAACAATTGACATATTTGTAGTATATATCCTTGATCATTATGGTTTTTCTCTCAATTGTGATTGGTCATCCCAATTAAACAAATATTTTACAACTGATTGGTCCCATTTATTCTTACCTTATAAGGGACAAGAGAAAGAAATAAAGGTAGACAAAAAGAGGTGATAATGTGTTTATATGTTTCCAATCTAATGGAGTTTCAAGGTACACTACTGATTTATTTTTTCAACCCAAGGTATGTAAATTTGTGAGGTACTTCGTGCAACATACAAAAGAAGTAGGTTCCTCACTTATCTTGGATGACCTATGTTACCAAAGCGGAAAATAAAATATATGGGGCATAGTCCTGGAAGAGGGATCATCTTGATAATTGCCTACAGCGCGGCTAAATGGAAACTCACACACTCGAGGGCCCTTTCCTTGGGTTCCTAACTTAGTGTCACTACGTAGACTTAATTCTGGTGATTTCGTAACATACCAATTTTGTTGCAACTATGTACCATAGTCTTGGTAATACCCTGATCCTGCAGTGGTTAACTACAAGTATTGTCCCCCCCAATAGAAAATCATAATGAAATCAACTTTAAACTACTACTACCACTATTAATGGGAACACAAAAACCTCCTATTATAACTTTCTATGTTAGCATTATGTTATAACAAATGGATTTAAGAATTGAAATGCAGGCATACAATCATTAAAGCAAAACTAAACTATGTAAATATGAACTAGCAATTTCATAGAACATAAACTATTGTACTGAAAGAAAATGACTGATAGCACAGAGCCTTACCTTGAGGGGGGGCTTGCTCAAAGTCAACCTATGCTTATAATTCTAAAAGACTATCAACAAAGGCTTTGAACACAATTCAAATCCATAATAGAGGATGACTCCTAGCAAGATATGACGACACACAAATATTATATTATTAAGTGCAAAAATCAGTGAGTATTGCCTCTTAGAAGTGTGTGTGTGTGTATATAGATATATATATATATATATATATATATATATATTATATATATAGATAAGAAAGACGGGAATTATTTTTCAAACATAACGAAATTATTTTGTCTCTACGAACCGAACAATTTTGCAAAATATGGCACTACTAGTGTTTTAGTTTCAATAAAGACAATAAATGATCGGATAGTTCAAGGTGCCACGGGGGTCAAATCCCCTCATGAGCAACATTATAATTACATAGGGCTCTTGTTCAAGTTGAAAAACTACCAGTGAGTCTTTATGCCTTTACACCTATAGCTCAATAATTACTTGCCTTTCATAGTCGTCCTCCTGTGGCTAAATCCTTTTCTTGGCAACCATGATTAATCCATTTTATTGCACACACATCACAAATAGTTATTTGTGTGTGTGTGTGTGTGTGTGTGTGTGTGTGTAATACACACATAACTTCTCAAAACACTTCTTAATCCTATTCTAAACAAGAAGTAAAGGAAACATAATAAGTATATACGTAGAGCTTGAAAAATGAAAAAGGGCATACTTTAATAGTTCAAGATTTTGAGAAAGAGAGATGAACTTCAAGCAAGGAGTGGTTTGATAGCAAAAAAGATGTTGATTTTGTGGTTAAATATCTTCTTCAAACTAATTGTCCCCATGCAACTCAGTTTTCCTATAGGAATCTTGCATGAAGATCACTCAAACTATAGGTAGGATGCCCACAGTCCCCATTGCACTAGTATCCCGATGTCTTTTCCATTTGCATCCAATTTTATCTTTCCTCTTCTTTGTACCATTGAGTAGGGTTCCTATAAAATCTCGTAGGAAAACAAAGCAAAGGATAGTGAAAGTGGAGCCCTACCCAATGTGGGCCATGTTTTAGCAACGAATAAATATAGAACATTTCCTTATTGGGAGTGAGATTCAAATAAGGGTATCACATAGGGTATTGATGTTATAAACAGTTTGGTAATCCCTCCCACATATCATGAAAACCCAAAAGGGCTTCCACTGAATGTGCTTTGGCCATCTCATGGTACTCTATAGTGGCATATCGTTGGTCATGCGCGATGGTAACTAAATCGCTTGGATCCTCCCTTCACCTTTGCAATATTAACAACAAATCCTGTAAGTGGGTACTTGTCTCTAATTATGAGCTTAGCTATGGTTCTTGTGGATGCATAGAAATCTAATCCTTTTTCTATTTCACTAAATTAGTCATGTAAGCCATGAAGGTGCTCAGTTGCACATCCCTAACAAAGAAGTTGAGGTTCCATCTAGAATTGTCATGTATAATGAAATTGAACAAATAAAGTTTACAAAGCAAGTTTTTCTATGTGTTATTTGCATTATAATAAACATCAATAAAACTCGGTGGTTGTTCAATCTCATGTGATTTATCATCTCTCATCTACCTAAGTCTAAAGGTAGTCCACAGGTCATGCAAGTAGATGGGGTTCAACCTGGAAGGCACTCAGCAGGTTGAGACCTCTAAGCCTAGTTCACAAGTAGATTGTTTGAGCTTTTGTTCTTTTAAATAAAGGTCCTTCCATTTTTTAATCTCAATCTTCCCTTTGTCTTCTTGGGCTAAGTACATGGAGAACCATCTTTCCCTGATTTTTTCAATAACTTGTCGGTGACTTTCTTTATTAATAATACCTAAACCAAAAAGAGCATCTTTTGTATGCCATTGGGGTATGTCAAGTTTTAACTGAAGAAATGCATAGTTCTAGATTTTAGGCATATGTGGTTCATTTGTTTTGAGTTAAGTTTCGGACTACCCACAGTGATAACCATATTTTGTAGATGTTTCAAATCTCAACGCGGATCCATCATCATGACAATTTTTGAATGATTATAGTAGAAGAGCTAAATGACTATTTATACTCTCATAACTATTTATCCTCTCATTTAGCTCTTCTACTATCATCATTCAAAAAATGTCCCTGTTGGGATTTGAAACGTTGACAAAATATGGTTATTAATGTGGGTACTCTGAAACTTAACTCAAAACAAATGCATAGTTATTAGTAATAATGTCATCTAGGATGGCATTAATGACTTGTTGGGCTTCCTCAGAACACCCTTTTGAAAATTGTCTACCTCTAAATTCTAGGTCTTCCTCCTGATGTGTGGCATTTAGCAAAGTGTTCGGATTCATGAGCTTTGGCTTGGCTTGACACAAATTGGACTTGAGCTTTTGATTTTATATTATTAATTTCTTTTTTTTTTGTAAAAGGTTTGATATATAGGGCTACAAAAACAAAATAATTTCGGAGCCAAGACATACCTTTACCCTTCTTTGGCCTACTCGACCTAGCTTCTCCAATTTCAATAGTAAAAGTTGGATGTGGATTCTTTGTAAAGTCCTCAACTTGTGGGAGATGGGGACTCAATAGACTCACCACCTGTAAGGTCTTCAAAACTCTCAATCATAGGCTCAGTACCCTCTTCTGGTGTGTTGTAATGTTGTTCATCCGGCAATATGGTGTCCAATATCTCCACAAATTATGAAGTCCCTATGCTCAATGTTAGTCCCTTGCCTTTCTTGGTGCCTAATTTTTGTGAGGCCCAGGTTGGGTATCGTGGCTCAAATGCAAGAATAACTTCTTGTTTAGACTATTTCTCGTAGGGAAAAACCCTCGCTCGAGGTCCAGTCTAAATCCCTTTGACAAAATCATCCCACAAGATGTCCAACCTATGTAATTCAACAATAATCAACATTTTAATTAATCCCAAGTGGCATAGCCCAGTCTTTGGGTTCTTATTATGTCACACAAGAGCTACCATCTTTATCAAGCTCTTCAACAACTAATAACGCATATTTAATGGTTTCTACCTTGCTAAACGCATGAATCTTGATATGGTAATGGTACACCAAGTTGTACTAGCCCTCACAAGTAACAGAGCTTTTGTTGGGTATGTGTTATATTCTTTGCACGACTAGCCCCATGAATGACGTGTTGCATCGGGCATAGCAGGGGAGTCACAAGGGGATGGTAGCCCCCATGCACAAGGTTCGAGGCAGTGCCCCAAAAGAAAATGGGTAGACCCACCCATGGTTTTGCGCATGGTTTTACGCCATGATGGTTTTCCCATGGTTTTGTAGATCTAGTTAGAGAAACTACATTTATGTTCTAATCTAGGGTTAATGGATAGGGGGTTTATGAATGCTTTGAAATGTATTTAATGTATTGTGACATTGGAATATATTGAAAAAATAATCTGGTTTTCCCTATTTTAAGTTTGAGGAGAAAATTTGTTTTTACAATTATATATTTTTTATTTTTTAAGAATTCATTTGCAGAAATTATTTATACAAGGTTAACAACTACGGCTTTAAAAGACAAACAACACTTCATGCCACAAAGAGATTCTTGGTCTTAAATCAAATAGTAGCAAGAGTTTTTCCAGGAAGGGACACCAACTTTCGTTGGGTACTTTGAAGTTTTTTCGAACACCATAATCATATCCTTGTTTACTATCAAAGTGAGTTGCCTCATAGGGGTCCAAGCTCCATTGAAAGTTTGTGCGAATTCCAGGGTAGGTAGTGTCGTGCCCTTGGAATCTTGTGAGGAATTTGGCCCATCCAACCTTGACAAAAACTTGCCAAACATCCGGTCTGATTTGCACAACCCATGGCGGCAAGCTGACAATTCTGATTCCATGCCAATTCTGAGCAAACCAGAATTACGTCGCCAGCTCACATGTTGTAATGATTGCCATATCCTCGGACTACCAAACAAACTTTCCCATGTTGAAATGATTACCTCGTAGGGTGGTGAAGGATGAATTTACATATCTTAATTATGACTATCGATTGCATGTCGTTTCAGAGCTTCATACATTCCAGTGTGGGGTCGACTACTTTATGTGATGACGGGGTCAACATATGATGGAGTTGAGTTATAAGTTTGAATAACGAGGACGGCTTATGTCATGAATCCAACTCATAACTTTGGAATGTGGGGTCAATCCTCAGGGTTTGTATGTCATGAGCCTTGTGCTTAAGCACATACTTCCATACCATCGCTCAAGTTTCATATAATGGGTTGTTTAAACGGTTTGTAAAGTCGAGCCTTGTGATAATATGGTTGGAAAAGGTCGACCCCTCCCCCTTGCTTACCTTGTGAATTTTATAAGGTTATAAATTATG
The DNA here is from genome assembly GCA_000404065.3 of Pinus taeda. NCBI lineage: Eukaryota > Viridiplantae > Streptophyta > Pinopsida > Pinales > Pinaceae > Pinus > Pinus taeda. The sequence continues at coordinate 120,732 of APFE031744368.1, read as the reverse complement.
CCATAAAAATCAAAAGGTTGGGGAAAATTGGAAAATTTATATTATAATGTAAGCATTGAACTTTTTAACAAAGGATTTATGTTGTAAGAATATAACCCTTTAAAAGAAATGATACCAACCTCTTGGGTTTAAACATGGTATTTTTACCAGCAACCTTATAATATAAAATGGTCTTTTTCTTATAAATAATATAAAATGGTATTTTTCTTATAAATAAGTGAAGTAGTGATAAGAGATTAAGCCACGAAGGGGGGTTTGTAGTTAGGTATTAAGGATGGGAAGGGAGTGGATTGAGGTAACCCATATTTTTATGATGATTTTTGTGTGGTAATAACTTACATGTTGCTATTGGGTGTTCATAATGAAAAATAAAATAAAAAAGTTGGAAACAAAAATATTTTATTATTGTATATGTTTTATTTTTTTCCCTTTTGCTTTGTTTTATTTTTCTCTTTTTCTTTTTTCTCACAAACAAAGAAGGATAATGGAAGGTCGGTGGGGAAACCACCTTATTCAAAACTTGCACGTCAGCCTGATCAATGAGACTTTAAATAAACTCATACTTTGATTTAGGCTTTCAATATAGTCTCAATTGATGTCCATTTTCCATTAAGGGGTTTTTATTGTCGTCACTAGTATGTAACTTGATGAATCCATTGTCATGCATGTGTTGATTTCATATGGCCCAAGCCATCTAGTATATAATTTACCTTTAAAATCGTTATATATGGAATCAAGCAGGAGGGCCCAATCCCCTTCCATAAAACCCTTTTTTTTTATAAATCGCTCCATTTTGCCCATTGTTGTTGGACAACAACAGTTTGTTGAATGGCATCTTGGTGAATCTCATCCAATTCCTTGAATTGGTCTAATCGATGTTATTGTGCCTCCAAAAGGTCCATCCCCACCTATTGTAGCCGAATTTGAACACTAAGATTTTTCCTTTTAAAAATTCAATTAATATTCAAATTTAATCAAAATCAATCATCTAAGCAAGCTCCTTTATGGAATTTTCCCATATTCAATCCAAAATCAATGCAGTTGGGAGAATTCACTAGTCAAATTGTTTAAAAAATCAATCTTAATTTATAAAAAAATAAAGTGATTCAATCACCAACATCGAACGATGACCTGCAACTAAAAGAACTTAGAATAGCCAACCTATTGAGATTAGATGACGAGAAATACTTTAATCTAGTAGCTTATAATTCTGTCAGATAAAAAAAGTAACATCCACAACGTAGTTGATATGATATAATGTTTGATATCGATACGATCCAATGATTTGCCAATCATATTGGATCATAATATGTGAGGCATTTAATGGAAACCTCACCACACAATATGATCCAGCGATCATAAACCCTTGAACCCAACAACTATCATTGGCATTGAGTGTCAACATACGAGAAAGTTAATGGGCGAGTTTCGACCCAATATGATATGATAGTCCAGTCTCAATCAAATCAACAGTTTTAACATCATATCGTGAATTGAATGACATGAGAGATAAGTTGGAAAATCAATCTGACGTATCAAATGGTGGAGGTAGTTTCTATCCAATGACTTAGATTCAAATAAATGTCTTTCAAATTGATTACCCACCTAACCTAATAACTATTGAGTGATACAACACACGGTGGAAGTATTGTGTTGTGGACCTTTCAGTTGATTTTTACAATAGTAATATTGTCAGTCACAGCTATGCAATTTCAAAATAAGTGGAAGAATTCACCAAATTGACTTCTAAAGGAATAGGTAAGTCCCCAAGCCTCATTGTTGCACGTTAATAGTAGTATTTAGGAGTATTTTGAAGTTTTTAAGTCAAAAATTGTTTTCAAACACCAAAACAAAGTATATATCAATACAGTGGCCCAAATTCACGATACCCAGGTAGGAAATGTTAATATATACAATCTTCAAGTCAAGTTAAAGTCAAATCCTGAACCTAGCAGTTGTGATAACTACGGATTCAAAAAGGGTTTACTCGGAGCGGTTTTACCAACTGTACATTTTGAACCTGATACAATTAGGATTTTAGTTGAACATTATGACTCATCCACTAAAAGTATCATCCATCCTACGAATGTAAATATTTTCTTAGATATATCTGAGAGAAATATAGATAAGATGTTAAAGTTACCTGTGTCAAGGAAAATGTTAGCAATAAAGAATTAAATGATGAGTTCTTAGTTTGGGTTGAAGATGAGAAATTAAATTTTCTATAAGGTTTGGTTAGAAACCCTAACCAAATATCAAAGTTTGAATTACCACTACCAACTAAGTTATTCAAACCACTGCACAGTCATGGTCTCACAGTTAACTGTCATTTTTAGGTGTTCTAATGATTCTATGATGGATGAGGTTACCTTCATGTGTTTGAAGGAAATAATGAAAAATCCCAAGGAAAATATAATTAATTTCATGGGCTATTTGGTTGTGAGTATACATTTGCATCTGAGTACTATTTGGACCTTTGATTTATTTATATGTTCTACAAATCTTGTACATTTGATCATGTTTAGCTATCCTAAACACTTCATCATTACTAGACTATTAGCAGGGATAAAGGATATACATGGAAATGAAAAGGAAATCGATGAGTGGTCTGAAATATTGTACCTAGGGAAAACATTAAAAGGTTATGTCAAATATGTAGATTTTTTTTCATTCCACCTCCAGGCTAAACTACTAAATAAAACCCTTGAAAGAATGTTAGACAACTCTAGAAAGATTTTACAACTGATTAAAGAAACTAGTATAGGGGACTGGTACCTATTTGAGGATTACTCTGTTATAAGAATATATGGTTCGAGTGTCAACTTTACCATCTTTCTAAATTTATTACACCTCAACTCTTTTATTTACAAGTAGTGAGACAAATATTGCTTGTCGATGAAGTTCATTTCCTTTCCAAACGTAAAAAAAACAACAATTGCAATGCCTTTGAAATATTATCTTTGATGATTAAAAATAGGCCCACATTGGAAATCATTAAAAATATTTGATGTTATATGGTTTGGAAAAAGCATCTTCTTGGAAATATGATTTGTTACATATAATATCTGAATTAAGGGAAAAAGTAGGCTTATCAACTTATGTACATGTCTCTAATCCAAAATTTGGAAATTTGGCTAACTCTGATGCATAGCCTAAAAACAATGAAAAACAAGTTTTTAGGTGTCAAAAGAATTTACATTTGAAGCATTGCAAATGGATATGAACTTAGTTGAAAAGAATACATCTCAAGTAGTAGAAGAAGTAGGCCCAATTACTAGACAATTGTCAAATACTGTGGGAAAAACTTCCTCTACGGGTAGGAACCCTCAGCAATGTTCACTAAAAAGAAAAGTAATTGAAATAGATCCTAACCAACCAAGTCATGTGGTTAAAGGAAACAATGACATGCTGAAGACATTTGTTTACAAAAGGCTAGTGAGGAAATATTTGAATAGGTACATGATGTATTGAAGGAAATGCAACCAAAAAGTCTTGCATGTCCATATGTGATCATCGCTACTAATATAGATGCCAAAAACCTTACAAAATCTAAAGGTAAGAAGAAGATGATGATTCCAAAGGGAGAAAAATTTACAGAATAAATTATAGGCAAAGGAATGACTTATAATACAGGTCCAAAGTTCTTGTTTACCACTTATTTTGATCAAAAGACTTTCAATTTAATTGTTGTTTAGCCTGAAATCAATGCCTGAACAAACCTTATCGATTCTAGAACCACTTCCATTAACATTGACTTGAGTCAACTAACTGATACAGATATAGTGGAATGGCACAAGAAAACAGGGGAAATGGTGGTTGAAAGACTAATTGATTCTACTGCTAGTAATAAAAATTTACATACTATTTTAACCAAGGTCAAAACATAGTTAAATAATGCCAAGGTGGTTGTTAAAAGTAAAGAAAACAAGATAAAAGATTTGGAAAATAGAATATTAGTTTGTCAGGTTTTCCAAAAAGATGGAACTACTGCTAAGAAATTATTGGAATCAAAGGATAAGGAAATAAAAGACCTAAAGGAAGTTTTAAAAACTACTAACTATGAAGTGACAGATTTGGTTGAAACATACCAACATAAATAAGAAGAAAGGCATAGACTGCAAGAATTACAAAGAACATTAAATATAAAGGAAGCTTAGATAAAATACCTAAAGGAACAAATTTCTAAGCAAATTAAGGAGTTTGAAGAAAAAGAGAAGAAATATATTAGTAAAATAGATGAATATAATACCATTGTTGATAGTGCCCTTCAGCATGATGCAACTAGAAATGTCGATCCAGACAAAATGAAAATTAAAATTACTAAGCTTGAAGGAAAAATTAAAAATCATCAACAAGAAATGAAACAACTTGAGGAAAATTGGACTAATGAAATTAAACAAAAAGATGAAGTCCTTGACAGAGTGCTATTAGTGTTGAAAGCAAACGAGAAATAACTACAACCTTTGCATAAATATATAGACATTGGGAAAATTCATCCGTCTGGAAAATGATAAGTAAAAATATCCTTAGGATAAGGCCTTGTGTAGATATCCTCTTGTGATGTGATACAATCATCATCCCCAATGCCAATATTGATACCAAGAACATATCTCCTATAGTGGATGAAAGGTTGAAAGAAGTAGACCAAATAATTACTTGCTTAAATTCATTGGCTGAAGATATTATTAATGTTTTTGGTCCACCCACTATAGATGAATGGTTATGGAGGAGATGAATAATGAGATCTTCAAAGCTAAAAATATAATCGTTGAATTGAAAGCAAAATGGGGATATATTCAAAGGTTTGGGATCCATCTTCTTGGACTAATTCCACTTAGCTTGTAGTTGAGGAATAATTTAAGTTTCTCTTAAGAAGGCTCAAGAAGATCATGGATACACTACTACTACTATTGAATAATTTTTTATGGACAATTTGTAATAAATTCTCTCTTCAGGGATTTTAATGTGTTGGCTCTTCTAGGAAAAATGATTCAACAATTGTGTTCCACCCCTTATAACTTTAGTCTTGACTTGGTGTAAATTATTTAAAATTAAAGAAAAAACTATAGCTACCCGCAGTCAAATGGGATAAGTTTATGGAGCTAAAAAGGTGCTTTACACAATAAACAATCTTTGCCCAAGGCACACAAGGTTTTGAAACAGTTCAACCTTTGTAGTTTGTAATAGAAAAAGTTGCAATAATAGAAGACGAAGAAGAAGAAAATGTCATAGTTTTTCAAAGGATAAAGAAGAAAAGTGTCTACAATACACAAGCCTCAACAATTGATACCACACCCAAGGGAAAAACTAAAATTTCCAAACAATATTCGAAGAAAAATAATAATAATAATATTAAATAATAAAAGAAAGAAAAAATGCAAATAATTTTTATTTTTATAATTATGCAATGTAATCTTGTAATTAAAATATAGTTATGCAGGAAGTTATTGAAAAACATGTTTATAAGGACCTCAATTTCATTTTGAGTGGTCGGCTTTTAAGAGGTAAAACTAATGTTTAAGTTGGCCTAGTGCACATGTCGTATTATGTCGTATTAGCTTGATCATATGACTATGTGATTTTATTATGTTCATTTTTTATTTGTATTGTTCATGTGGTGTTACTTTCATATTGTTATATCTTGGCACATGTGAGTGATTTAATAGATTGACACGATCAATTGATAGCTTGTCTTAAATATTTTGATTTACTTCTCTTTAGATATACATTATCTGAAGCTTTTAAGTCGGGATATTTTACTAATTTGTTGTATGTTGAAACATATCAGTGCATAGAGTTGAATGATTTTATTACACTTATCATTTGAACTATTATTATATATGGATGATATATGTCTTATTTCTTATTTTATGTTTTTCTTCTTATTTCTTCATTCACTTTTTTTTAATTATGCTGTGTATTTTTCTTGTTGGTTCAATTATAACATTGTTAACCTTGATTGCATATTTGAGTGTGTGTGATGTTGGGCTAAGCTAAAAATACCCACAGTATGCATATAAAATGCATAATCTCATTTATCCCAGGAATTTCAATCTTCCTACCTAGTCATCCCTTCATAAATTACAGTTTATTCTTGAACCCGCGCATATTAACCATACCCTCTTATTTTGGTCTCAGATTTACTCAACACTAATCATACCATGGTTAATTGCCCTTAATCTTCTTTATTTCTATAATAACCTCGTATAATAGAAATATACATAAACCGGATTAACCTTACCTTTCCACTTTTTCCACGGCCTTGGCACATTTTCGAGGCCCACCTTTATCAATTCAATCTCCACCATTGATTTCATTCCATCAGATCAATGGTTGTCGCGTGATCTCCACTCGTCCTCTAGAACTCAAATAACTTTAACTCGCATCTATAAACTTCTCGGATCCGCTCAACAATTGAACAACAATTGAACAGCAACTGAACGGAAATTGAACAACAACTAAACAGCAATTGAACAACAAATAAACAACAATTGAACAACAACTGAACAACAATTGAACAGCAACTGAACAGCAATTGAACAGCAACTGAATAGCAATTGAATAGCAATTGAATAGCAATTGAACAGCAACTGAACAGCAATTGGTATTTGAACAACAACCAGTCCCACGTTGACTTTCCCTTTTTGCACGATTGCTTCACTCTACATCGTTGATCTTACCATTAATCTGACGGTTGATGTCTTCCCCTATCATCACACATCGCACATCACAATTTCTCCTAGCCAAGGTTCATTCACTCCTGAATGATGTGTTGCAATATTAATCCAACGGTCAGCATCAACAGTGATCCAATGGTCTACGGCCCTTCAACTATCATGTAGATTACCAAACGCTTAACCCCCATGGTTGACTTCGACATAAGCGTTTGAATCTGTGGTCGACGACTAAGATCGATTGCGGGCCTTCAACCACGATCAAACCTTTCTATGATCTTCTATCCTCGCGGTCTAGTCCTCCATCATTCTTCTTCCGCCATTCATATTCGTCAATATAAAAGATCTGACAGTTCTCGTTCTTTTCTGCCTACTTCGCATTTAGGCCATTTCTTAGTGTTCCTGTGATTTCGAGTTTCTTCCAGGGTTCTGGTCTTTAATTGTTATGCATCACAACTTCCTCCTTAACTCCGCTCGCACGTTTATGCTTCCTTCACCTTCACTGTAACCTTAAAGGCTTCCTCCTGTATTGTCGGTGTGTACAAAGCCGTAACACCTCTATGTATTTTGCCTCTGATTCTGCACATGAAACTTCTGTTACATAGAACTACTCTAGCTCACACACAATGTTGACACCTAATCCTTGTGATTGGCTAAATATATGTAAATAAATAAATGAGGAATGTGAACAGTCATCGGGAGATGAACTAAATAGTCTCTCCCTCATGTATATAATAGACCTACCCGATTGAATGAATAATACGAATCAGTTTTTTTCTTAATGAAGTTACTGCCTGGCCTGACATGATATCAGAGCCAACTCTTTTTTTTAGCTCTTGTGCCTTGTAACTCCCTTGTCTGCTCCTCTGCTCTCCATATAATTCAGTGACCGAGTGCCTGTCTGATATTGCCTGCGTTCTGTCTACCATATTCTATTTTATAAGACCTACACCCTGCTCTTTTGAATACGTTGATCTCTCTCTGTCTAACATCACCTGCACTCTCATTGTCTGCCATACCTGCGCTCTATGTATCTCTGCTCTCTCACTATGCTCTCATTGTCTGAAATTACTTTCATACTTTGCGTTTCAATCACATTGCTTGGGTCTGGCTTTCCATTGACATCGCTTGGATTTTCATTTCCTTTTACCTGCAATATTGAGCGTTGTCACATGGAGGAGCTGCGATGAGCGTGGTCCCATTTGGAGTTTGGTGGAGAAGCGGGATATCGTGGAAAACACTTCTCCAATCCATGCATGAAAAGAATGCTATCACATTGAAGAACGCAGAAATGTGGTATCATTGTTACAGTTATTACTAATATGCATATAGTCACCATTCCGTTGAACGTTGTTACGTTTATACGCATATAGTTTTTTCAATGAAAACGCATATAGATCTATTAATACGCATATAGTTTTGGGGAAATGGTGTGATTTGAGGTCAAATAAATCAAAGTGGAGTAGCAAATATGAACACTGCGCGTGAATATTTGGGGAGACAGCATGGCTATGCGGTGATATGCATGGTTATGTTATTTTTAATGGACCTGATATGTGTGGTTATAATACCTGATATGCGTGGTTATGTTATTGTTAATGGACCTGATCTGCGTGGTTATAATACCTGATATGCATGGTTATGTTATTGTTAATGGAAAATGAATTCTCTAAGGAGTGCAGAATTGCGTGGGACGAAGTAGAGGAAGTGAGTCAGGCCAAAGCCCACTTTCACCTACGCTCTGAGAAACAGGACCCTTTAGAAGGTTACTGTAAGGAGAATCCAGAGACCGATGAGTGTTGTATATACAAGGACTGATGAGTGTTTGAAGTGGATCTATGGAGAAGTCAAAAGGAGAAGCCGCTTCCCTTGAATGGTCAATTAGCTCAACCAATTTTCACGAGATACACACTTTGTTTTGGCCATATTTCTGTAATTTTCACCACAATTTTTTTATGATTGTATCAGCGCAGAGGCATTAAGGTTAAAAGAGTAATAATTTATCTTTGTGTGCTAAATGTTGAGACTGTGAAGATTTTCCTTATTAGTCATTCTAGATTTAAGGAATACAATATATTGATAATGGTGCAATGAGCAATTCCTTCTTGTCAAGGGCATGGATGCTTGATATATTGTATGAAATAAGGTTGAAAATACAAATGGTGATATTCTATATGGATAAAATATAGTTTTTCTCTTTGCTAGCAGAAGTATTTTTTTTACAGTACACAGATTTTTTCTTGCTAGCAGAAGTATTTTTCTATCAGCAGAAATAATTTTTTTATAATATGCGTTCAAGAGAAAGAGGAAGATATTTCAGAGGCAGGGGGGGCAGACACCCTCAAGGAAAAAAGGTAGATTTGCACTACAAGCTACCATGGGACAAAATTGAGCAGAAAAGAAACCAACAGAAAGGTAAAACTGATGATATAGACAAAGGTAAAGCACCTGAATCCACTCACTATGTTGTGGCACAATGTAACATTGGAGTAAATGAAGATTTATTTAATGCTTCACTTGCTTCTTGGAAAAATGATTGGTTGCTTGATTCAGGAGCAAACTGCAACATGACTCATAGAAAGGTTTTTTTGAAGATTTCACTGACAATGTTGATGGAGCAGTATACTTTGCAGATCAATCAAAATCAAGCCATCAGGGCTTGGCACAATCAGGCTTAAACTGCCTGGTCTTCCAGACTTTACTCTGGATCATGTTCTATATCTCCCACAGCTCAAGAGAAACTTGTTGTCCTTGGTCCACATCCACTAGAAAGGTCACTCCATTCATATGTTTGATGGCAAGCTTGAGGTAAGAAAAACATCTGACCACTCACTTGTCATGAGGGGAATACAAGAAGAAAGGCTTCTCAAACTGTAAGGAACCTCTGCTCATGCACAACATTTCTCATACATTTCTCATCATGAAGAAGGTACACTTCCATCAAGTTTATTATGGCATGCTAGATTTGGACATTTGAACTATGACAGTCTCTGCTTGTTGAAGAAAAATGGTGTTGTGGTTTGCCTACAATTCCTAGGAAACTTAAGCAATGTGATGCTTGCATTCTAGGAAAGCATAACAAACAGTCTTTTCATGATTCACACTCAAGAGCACATAGAAAACTTGAACTTATTCATTCAGATTTATGTGGTCCAATGCCTGTTCCTTCTGCAAATGGAAATAAATATATCATGACATTTATTGATGACTACACCAGAATGTGTTGGTTTATTTATTGAAGAACAAATCTGATGCTTTCCTAACATTCAAGAATTTTCATAATGGATTGAAAATGATGCACAATCTCATATTGGGTCTATTCGCACTGATAATGGAAAATAATACACATCAAATGAATTTCAAAACTATCTTCGCCAACATGGGATCAAACATCAAACAACTGTGCCTTATAATCCCCTAATCCCCAACAAAATGGTGTAGCTGAAAGAATGAATAGGACAATCTTAAATATGGTACGATCCATTCTCTTCTTCAAAAATGTAAAGATAATGTTTTGAGTTGATGTTGTTCTATGTGCTACATATATAAAGAATAGATGTCCATCTAATGCTATTAGAAACAAGACTCCATATGAAATGTGGTATGGACATGTTCCTTCGGTAAAGCATCTCAGGGTCTTTGGTTCCACCTTTTATGCCTTGATACCAAAGGTACATAGAAACAAACTTGGTGCTAGA
>APFE031744368.1:27702-99566 GCA_000404065.3 Pinus taeda | reverse complement strand
CATGCCTCATGATCTACATGTGTACTTGAAGAAGCCAAGTACACATCCCCACCTTCATTTGAGGTGGTTTTTGCCTCAACAGAAGGAGCCTCATCAAATCCCTTTCCTTTGTCAGGAGCTTTAGAACCATTCCATAATTTAATAAAATATTTAATAAGTGTTATAACAAATTACCTGACGTTATCAAACCATCAGATATGGGGCTCTAGTGCTTATGTCGTTGTGTTTGATTCTGATTTTTGCATGTTATTAAGAGAAATATAACCTCAAACGTTAGCAAAATCTCAAAGTAAAGCATGTGCTATGGAAGGGAACCTCATAGCTTCAGGAAAACTCAAAGAGAGAGAAGAAAAAATGAACGCAAGAAGAAATTTTCTGACCAAACTCTAGAAACTTCAAATCCAATGAACTCTCAAGACCAAAAAATCAAAGAAATAACAAAAATTATAAAAGCCCTATCAAGTAAATTTCAAAGACTTCAAATGGGAAAGAGGGATTATGGTCAGGTGCCTCATAATCAAGCACCACAAATAAATTCTAAAAATCATAATAATATATCTAACAGAAATCCCAATGTACCTATCAATAATCAAGGTGCATATCAAAGACCTTTTAATCCTCGAATCTTACAAAGGGGTCAAAGACGAGAAGAATTTACCACCCAACCTCCTTTTCGTAATAATGAAAATCTATTGGGAGAGTATCTTAACAAAATAGCTAGCCAACAAGTGATAACAGAAGAAGAGGATTAACCCAAGATTAATTATCTTAGTCAAGATCAGGGTCAACATGGTGAAAATTATAATCAAGATCATATTCATTGTGTTGATCAAGAACTTTTGGCTCCTGAACTTTGTCTTTTCACATAAATTATAGAGACTGAAATGAAAAAAAAATATGATTTTCCGCAAATAAAAGAGAATAATAAAACAAAAACATCTCAACCCAAAGAAGATCAAATGAAAAAAGTAACTAAAGAAAATCAAATTGATGGAAAAAAGGGAATTCCCTAAGAAGTAGAAAAAGAAGAAAATGTACAAGGAATTTTCATAATTTTGACTTACAAAATGAATTGACCAAGGTAAAGATCCATATCCCATTAACCAAGATTGTTAAAATACCCACGTATAAACATGAAATGGGCAAATTTATAGAAAAAACTACTAATCATGATAAAATAGATGATATCCTTGTTATTGACACAATTAACATTCAAGAAGACCCTCCTAGAATTAGTATTGGATCTCGCATAGAAAAAGAAGAAAACTTAGTACCCTCCTTTTACATCAGTCTAAAGATACATGATGTGACACTTCACAAGTTCATGTTATACTCAGGTGAATCATTTAATTTGATGCCTAAGGAAATAATGAGTAAGTTAGCTCTCGGTATTACAAGTGAATACAAGGATTTTTATTCCTTTGATTCTCAAAGGGTCAAATGTTTAGGAATGATAAAAGGCTTGGTGGTTGTGTTAGCACAGGTACCATTCAAAAGTGTAGTAATGGATGTGGTGGTGATTCATGTGCCCCCAAACTATGGCATGTTCCTATCAAGATCACAGGGAGTTTTGATGTAGGTGGTTGGAATTGTTATTTTGAAGACTAATATTTTAATTTGAACAAAATCTCACAATGATCCTAGATTTCTCATCTTAATAGTGTGATAATTATTTCATGTGTCTACTCTTGTGATGATTTTTATTTTCCTTTGTCATTTATTGATTTGTGTGAAATACCATATGAATGGAATATCCATGACACTGAGGCTTTTAACCACTCGAAATTTCATTGTTTTAACATCCAATTAGAAGTATTCTTGAATACATGCTACTTAGAATAAAATATTGGATACTTATTCATTTATTGTGTTTATATTGAATAATACTTGCATACACGTTAACATGTGGTTCATTGAATGCATTAAATGAGTATACTTTTAATATCAAGCTATTGTATTTTCTTTATTTTTGTTTTATTTTTCATTATGTTAATATCCAGTTATAAGTATTCTTGAATACACACTATTTTAAAGAAAATATTGAATACTTATTCATTTATTGTATTTATATTGGATCATGTTTGCATACATGATATTGTATGATTCATTCAATACATTAAATGAGTATGTTTTAAATGTAAAACTAATTTTTTCTTTCTTGTATTGTATTTCATTTATTTTTGTTTTTGTTTCTTTAAATGTGTAACTAACTTATTGTTTGTTTTCTCATTACCAGGGTTTCAAATATGAGACTTTTGAGAATCACATATATGTATTGATGAGTTTGAATTCAAACGATCTTGTCATATATGCCTCACCATGTTTTCTTTATTTTAAAAATTCAAGAACTAACCTGACCTATCGTTAATTAAAGGCTATTATTATTGTAATATTTTGTATTCCTTCATAAATAATATCAAATATAGGGAATAACTCTTGTGGTTGGAGAAAGCCACTGTTCAACCTAAAGTGGGAGGATCATTTGATCCTCATTGGATGCTCTTAACATTATTTCTTGTTGTCAGGAACAATTTGGGGGACAACACCACTTGGAGTGTTGTCCTTAATGTTTTGATCTCAAAATCAATTGGAATAATGACTTGTTTACCAAACGCGAGCTCATAAGGAGTGAAGCTTGTAGTATTTCTCCAGGTGATCCTATAGGCCCAAAGTGCTTATGGGAAATTTCTAGCCCAATCCTTGTGATATTGCTGGATATTTTGGTAAATATAGATTCTAACACCTAGTTGGTGACCTCCACATATCTATTTTCATATAGATTGTATGGGGTGGACATTCAGTGCTTAATGTTAAACTACTTAGTGATGGATTGAATGAGTCCGTATGTGAACTAAGATTCGTGATCTCATACAATTTCTCATGAAATTCCATATCGAGCAAAGATATCTTCATATAAAAAGTCAATCATTTCTTGCTCTATTTCTTTAGATAGGTCTTAGGACTCAGAAATGTCACTTTTTCATCCACCTTTCCCTTCACTATTCCTTACATTCCATCGTCCTATTAAAACCTTCATCATATCATTTTCATAAATTCATTTGGGTTTCGTATTATTATTCTCCAATTTATTCATTTTAGTATTAAGAGTGAATTTATGATTAATATTAGAAAATATACGTGTTTTCATATATATCTCAAATATGAGTGAGCTTCGTAATGTGTAGGAATATGAGAATGATTAATTCAAAGAGACTTCTTGAATATCTCCTCCACCATTTCAAGGAGATAGTTATTCAAGCCAATTCTTAAGGAGAAGACCATGGAATATTTGGTTGGCATATCTTATCTAAGATATGTGCATTATGTGTGGAGGATTTGAAGGAACTATATTTTGTAATAATGAGAAAGTGGTTAAGAGTAGCTGAGAGAATAGTGGGTATGTAATTAGTGCATTCTTATCTCATCTTCAAATACTCTCATGTATAAAGGAGAGTGCTCCCTCTCCATTAGGGGAGAAGGAAAGTTGGAAGTTGTAAGAAGATTGATTAGTCTTAGATTCTTTCGTTGTTATGCTTTCATGTTTGTCATTTGATTATTGTAATATTGATTTATGGATGTGAGCTCACATATGACATTTGTTGTTAACTCTTCACATGTTGTAATGCTTTTCCTTCATGCAAATCTCCATTCATAGATTAAGTTGATTTAAGCAATGTAGATTAGACTAGATTAGTTCTACTTCAGTCCTGCATATATAGTGCACGTGTTTCGTCAGCTTACGTACCCTGCATTAACAAGTAAATAATTGGGCAACTGTACTACAATGCTATTATTACGACATATATTTCGCCTAACAATAGGAATTTTGCTTCAACCCACTTGGTTACATAATCAGTGGACACCAAAATGTATGTCTTTTATTTTGATGGTTGATTGATTGGCCCTACAAAATCAAGGGGGAATTTTTCAAAGGGTTCAATCACAACCTATTGTTGTAATGGCATCTCATTTGATTATGTAGGTCTTCTCATATGTTCACATTTGTCATAGTTTCTAACATAATTTTTGGCATCCCTAAAGATAATTGGCCAACAATACCCTACTTGTAATACCTTATTTGAAATTATTTTATTAGTTAAGTGCCCCCCACATGGCTAATCATGGCATGCTTTAAGAATGTCATAGATTTCATCCTCTCACACACAACAACGGTTCACATGATATGGTCTAGTGAAAAATAGGTATCCCTGAACCTAGGAATACATGGAGTTGTGTCTGATGACCTTTTGGCGTTCTTTTAGTGATAAATGTTGTGGAAGATTTCTTGAAGCCAAATAGTTAGCAATATCTACAAACCAAGGGGTATTAGTTGATAATGCAAACAAATGCTCATCAGGAAAAACATCTTCTATTGGAACTAGTTCCTCCTCACTATTAACTCTAAAGAGAAAGTTGGCGACAACATTTTCCCTTCCAGGTTTATCTAGGATAGTGACGTCAAATTCTTGTAAGAGGAGCATGATCTAGGTGGATATTGGTGGCCACCTACCTATTCCACTTGGACCCCCACCGTTGTTTCTTTACAGTGTCCTTAATTGTAGCACAACTTACTATTTTTGGCAGTTTTTTCGGCCTTACACTTCCAAAGTCATTTTGAGGGACCAAAAGGCATTTTTAGGGAAAAAGGAGAGATATGCCAAAGTTACGACCCCGGGAAGTTGATGTACCAATTTACCCAAACAGGGCCGATAGTTTTGGCGCTTCATCTCCTAGGGTTAGGTTTTTGGATGTTTAGGTTTTTCCATTGTTTATCAATAATAAATAGGCCTTTGAGCCTCATGGTAACACACTTCAAAGGCATGTAGCTACCACCTCTCCTCTTAGAGATAAGCTACCATCGCCTGAGCTAGTTTTATTTCCATTTTGTTTGTAAGCATATTTCAGTATTTGATATTAATGAAATGAAGTGTTATTTTTGCTACATCTCTGTATTTATGGTTATATCGATGATTTTTTTTGTTCCTGTTTAAGTTTGGATCAGTGGTATCAAAGCAGTCTACTCTTTCTCTGTTTTTCTTTGCATTTCCCCAACGAGGTCGAGATATAAGGAGTTAGGGCTCAAATTGGTTGAACCTTTTCAAGACCAGCCACGCAAATCCCAACGACCTCTCATGGTAGAAGAGAAGAAAGTTGAGGGGGAAATAGATCCTTTCAAAATATTGATTGAAGAAGCCCTTAAGTGACAAAGGAACACGACAATGGACAACTTTGCCTAGATCCTTCAACGACTACCCAAAGGCAATGCATCTTCTTCCAGCAGCTACTCTGGAAGCGCCACACCCTTCAAGGTACAATTTAACTTTGACATCCCCATATTTGAAGGTCATGTAGATGCAAAAATTGTAGATAAATAGCTAAATCTAATAGAAGGGTATTTTTTTGTTCATGATTTTTCCAGTGGGGAAAGGATCACTTTTGCATTTCTCAAAGCCACCCCCCAGGTCAAGGACTGGTGGGAAACCTACTGTGGGAAGAAGGACAAAAGCGCACCCTCACTATTTTCAGCCACAGCCACTTGGAATTCATTTTGAGACGCCATCAAGGAGTTGTACTACCATATCAAAAGCTATGAGACTAAGTAGATAAAGTGGACGATGTTGCGGTAGGGAAGGGACCAAGACATGCCAGAGTTTACCAATGTTTTTCATACCCTTCGCACAAAGTTGGGTATCAAGGATTCTGAGCAACATTTGGTACTCAAGTACCATGACTGCCTACACAGGTACATCCAGGATGAGATGATTTCCTAGACATCTCCTCGTTCAGCACAACATACCGATACGCTATCAAGATTGAGCAGAAGTTTAAACAGAAGAAGAGAGACTTTGGATCTACAAATCTGAAGCAAGGGAAGGCGCCTCCAAAATGCAGAGAAAAGGACAAATCCAAGACAGGGTGACCCAGGACAACCCACCAAAGCCACAAGTAAAGAAAAACACCATGAAGACAAATAAGGACATGGACAATGGTGTGATTTCCATAAGAGCTCCACTCACAACACGAGTGAGTGTCGGGCCAAACAATCACTCGTGGTCGAGCTAAAGGATTTCGAATTAGACGCATGTTCTGACTCTGAGTCAGAACCCGACAAGGGGAATGACAAAGGGAAGCAGATCATTGATGAGGAGCCCAATGCCACCATGGCCACCACCAAGATCTAGAAGAATGAGCCTAAATATCTAGAGGAGGAGGAACGCCTCTTCCACTCACAGATGTGGGTGAAGGGTTCTCCACTACAGTTCATTGTGGACATCAAGAGCCAAAAGAACCTCATTTCAATAGAGATCATGAAGTAGTTTCGCCTGCCTACTACAGCGCGTCTGCAGCCGTACACCATCAGGTGTCTTCGTCAAGGATGGGATCTCCACGTTAGCCAGCAGTGTTACCTTCCCTACAACATCAAGCCCTTCATGGATGCGGTACTGTGTGATGTTTCCCCTATTGAATTTTGTGATGTATTATTAGGACAAGCATACATTTGGAATTGACTTGATGTATATGGTTCTAGACCTCACTATATGATTATTACTTTGGGCAATAAGTTGTACAAGATATCAGAGGAAACCCCTCCTAATGGCATCTCTTTGATCACTGTAAAGCAATGCAATAAGATCATTTCACAAACCAGGAAATTTGTTTTCCTTGTGATTCGCCCTCAAGGAAAGAAGAAGATTATGGTCGCGTCTTCTAGACAAGGCACACAATAGTAGCAGATGGACAAGGTAGTGGAGGAGTATGGGGGCATTTTCTCCTCACCTATGGGGGTGCCTTTGTACTGTTAGGTCAAGCACTCCGTAGATCTGACCCTAGGTGTGCCGCTACCCAATGGACCAATCTATCGACATTCTATTATGGAGAATGATGAGATCAAGACATAGATTTAGGAGTTGTTGCATAAAGGGAACATCAGGCCAAGCTCATCACCCTATGGGAGCCCAATTATATTGGTACAAAAGAAGGATGGGACCTAGAGACTATGTATTGACTATCAAGCACTGAACAAGATCACTTTATGGAATAGGTACCCAATCCCACAGATTGATGAATTTCTGGACTAGCTCAATGGGGCCAAATATTTCAGTAAGATTGATTTGAAATCTGGTTATCACCAGGTTCCTATCGAACCCTTTGATATGTGGAAACCTGCCTTCAAATCCAAGGAGGGCCTTTTCAGATGGTTGGTCATGCGTTTTGGGTTAACAATTTTCCCCACAACCTTCATGAGATTAATGGATGACAACGTGTGACCCTTCACCAATGCATTTGTGGTGGTGTAGTTAGATGACATCCTGATCTTCAATCAGAATTGGGAAGAGAACCTCCACCATATTCGACAGGTCCCAAACCCTTTGACAACACAAGTTGTGTGCCAATTTGGAGAAATTCACTTTTGGCATGAACCAGGTTCAATATATGGGGTACATCATTGATGAGCAGGGTGTGTATGTGGACCCAGCCAAGATACAAGTCATTCAGGATTGGGTAGCCCCAACCACTCTGATAGAGCTCCGCATCTTTTTGGGTCTTACCAATTTCTACTACAAGTTCGTGTTGGGGTTCTCATATCACTTGGCCTTTAATTCAAGTTAGCAAGGGCGGAGCAAAAGAAAATTCATTTTGGTCTAAAACCCAACGGAAGGCGTTTTCCAAGTTGAAGCATCGCTTCTACTCTATACGATTGCTCACATTACTAGACCTGCAACAACCATTTGAGATTGAGACAAATGCCTCTAACTATGCTATTGGTGCATTTCTTACTCATGAGGGGCATCCAGTGGTTTACCACAATGAGACACTTTCAGACACAGTCTGAAATTACCCCACCTATGACAAAGAAATGTATTCCATTGTGCAGTCTTTCCATCAATGGAAGCATTACATTATGGGGAAGGAGATGGTTTTCCACACACACACCAACCCCTACAGTTCATATAGACACAAGGGAAGTTGCAGAACGATCATCATTAGAAATGGTCCACATACCTGCAATGGTTCCATTTGAACATGAAGTACAAGAAGGGAAACACCAATAATGTTTCAAACTACCTTATCTGACCACCAGTCATGGCGTTGATCACCTTCCCTGACTCTTGTGGGCATGAGACTTCGGGTGGTCGCATCTTTACAAGAGTGATCTAGAATTTGGAAGCACATACCAGACACTCCTGGAAGGTAAGAAAGTACCAAATTTTCACCTCTAGGATGCACTTTTATGCCACCTGGGACACATTTGTGTTCCTTCAAGCAAGCATGCCAAGATGATTTGGGTGGCACACTATAGTCGGGTCACTGGACATTTCAGAGTAGAGAAAATCGTGGTAGTACTACATAAGTATTTTTATTGGTTGAACCTTCGTTAGGATGTAGGGAAGTACATTCAATCCTGCACCACCTACGCCATTGCCAAACCAACCATTAAGAAGCAAGGCTTATATACCCCTTTTCCTAATCCTAGTCAACCTTAGGAATCCATCTCCATGGATTAAATGTCAGATCTTCCTTCTACTAAGCATGGAAACAACTGCATTTTTGTGGTCATCAACAGATTCTCTAAGATGGCCATTATGGCAGCCTGCAAGAAGAGTATCACAGCATAGGCAACTACTAATCTCTTCTTTGAGTGAGTTTGAGTACACTTTAGGATCCCACAACCCATTGTCTCTGGTCAAGACAGTAGATTCCTAAGTGCATTTTGGTCAAGTCTTTGGTCGATGCTAGATACCAAACTTACTAAGTCCACGAATTTCCACCCCCAAACTGATGGCCAAACAAAGGTCGTCAACAGGATGATCGTACACATTATGCACATGTACAACTCGAGGCATACATGCACATGGGACGAAATCCTCCCCTATGTCTAGCACAGCTACAACAAAGCTCTCCATAGCTCAACCGACCACAGCACCTTTCAGGTAGGGCTGGGATTTCAGCCACTATGTCCAATTGATGTGGCCATACCATTTGCATCCACTCAGGCATATTCATCTCACGTCCAGTCTAAAGCCGACAGGGCTAAAAACTTCATTGAGCGCATTCAACATATCCTCTAGTAGACCCATGATATTGGACAGAGCCAATGCTAAGTATAAGCAACACCATGATCAACATCGGGTGTCGCACAAGTTCCAAGTGGGCGACAAAGTTTGGCTACATTTGTAGGAGCGCCTCGATGGACCCCGCTGTAAGCTTTGCCTGCTTTGATATGGTCCATACGCCAACACCAAGGCTATAGGGGGCAATGTCTTCGAGCTTAGCATTCCACGTTTCCTTGGTTTGCACCTAGTGTTCAATGTAGATTGCCTTCAGCCATACTTTCCACCATTGTTGGACACATCCAACATTGCATAACAAATCACATGAACAGAGCTAAAACCAAACTGCATGGAACAGACCACAACTAATTAACTCATGGACACATAGATCAAGAACACTCACTAGCAGAAGATCCAACTGTATCGACTTGTCAAATTTGGCCAACTCCTGCACAAGGGCAAGTGGCTCACCAAGGACCAAGTTCAGCAGAAGTTTCCCCATCTCATGGAGGAACTGAACATAATGGGCACCATTGCTTCCTAAGGGGGGAGGACTAATCTAGGTGGATATTGGTGGCCACCTTCCTATTCCACTTGTACCCCCACCATTGTTTATTTTTTGTTTCCTTAATTGTAGTACAACTTACTATTTTTGGCAGTTTTTCGGGTCTTAAACTTCCAGAGTCATTTTGAGGGACCCCGAGAAGTTGATGTACCAATTTACCCAATCGAGGCCCACAATTTTGGCGCTTCATCTCCTAGGGTTAGGTTTTTGGATGTTTAGGGTTTTCCATTTTTTTTCTTAATAATAAATAGGCCTTTAAGCCTCATGGTAACACAGTTCAGAGGCATGTAGCTGCTACATCTCTTCTCATAGATAAGCTACCATTTCCCGAGCTAGTTTTATTTCCATTCTATTTGTAAGCATATTTCAGTATTTGATATTAATGAAATGAAGTGTTATTTCTTTTGTATCTCTATATTTATGGTTATATCAGTAATTTGTTGTGTTCATGTTTAAGTTTAGATCACAGGATCCATCTACTCACTCTACCATGAGTGATTGGCTTATTCATAAGATAGTGTATTGCAGAGTGATCAATATGCCAAAATACCTAATATTTGATAATATAGTGACAAAATTTACTAATGGCATGTAGAACAATAAATTCTTTCTCAGTGATAGTATAATTTTGTTTGACGAGGACAATTTTTTTTCTACTATAATAAATAACATAGGGTTGTTATTCTGGTTTTTGTCTCAATACTTCTCTAATGGTTGTATCTAAAGCATCAACGAAAATGTGGAAAGGAAGGGACCAATTTAGTCCTCACAAGATAGGGGTTGTGGATAATTTCTCCTTGTGGATTTCAAATGCCATTGGCATTTATCGGTCCAACATAATTCTACATTCTTAGTTAACAAACAAAATAATGATGATGTTATCTTGGTAAAATTTTGTATAAACCTTCAATAATACCCTACATATCCTAGAAAATTGTAGACATCATTTTGGGAGGCAAGATTTGGGAGGTTACAAATAACCTCTATTTTAATGGGATCTACTTTTACTCTTCATGAGAAACATGGTGTCTCAATACTATACCTTCAGTAAGAAGCATACAACATTTTCCACTACTAAGGGCAAGGGTAGTTTGTTTGCACCTAATGAAGACTTTTTCAACATTTCCTATGGCCTCTTCAAAAGTATTTTCATATAGCGTGAAATCATTCATATAGATATCTACACAGTCATTGGTTAGGTCAATAAATATGTCGAGAACAACTATTTTGAAGGTATCCAAAACATTACAAAATCCAAATGGAAGGACTCAGTAAGTGAAATTACCTCAAGGACAGGTAAAAGTTATATTTTCTTAATCTTCAAGGGCAACCTAACTCTTATTATAGCCATTGAATCCATTAAGAATGGAGATTTTTTTCCCCTGCCATGGTATCAAGAACCTAATCAATGAAGGATAGTAGAAAATAATCATTTAAGGTGGTGTTATTCAATTCCCTATAATTGATGCATATTTTTCATTTACCATTCTTCATGGGCACAATAACTAAGGGTGAAACCCACTTATTGTCAGAAGTCAGATAGATAAAGCATGTGTTGAGAAGTTTCTGTAATTATTCCCTAACTACATCTTTAAGAGTAGATCCTCCATTGGGATTATTGAATAGGTCGATATTCCTCCTTAATTTAGATATGATGATTGCATAAGTTTTGATGGATCCCCTTCATATCAGTGTAATCCCATGCAAAAACTTTGTTATGTTTTTGTAACATTTGAATAAGTTGCTTTTGTTGGAAATATTCTAACTCGGCATTGGTCTTTAGGGTTTTACCATGATAAATTTCAACAGCAGATGTATGTCCCTTATAAAAAGTGTTTAGATCAGTTATATTGTCCCCCTCCCAAAAGAGGTTCAACAAGTGAGCAGTTTTCCTGAAAGTGCCCCTCAAGGATCTATGAAAAAGGTAAGTTGTTAGACATGTGAGGAAGGGCTATAAAGGTGAAAATCAAATCATCCTTGGTGTGTTCCCTGAAAATTGAGGCTTGGTCAAGAGTACGAATAGGTTGTAGTTCTTATTCATCATTGTCTTCAAGCCAAAGTGGATTTTCTTGAATGAAAATAGTTTTAGCAAGCGGATAGAGAGTAGGTTTCTTAGTGGAATTTCCATGGGAAATAATCATATCCCTAGACCTCCAACTAATTTATGTGTCAATAGTAGCCAACCGTGACCTTCCTAAAATTAGGGGGTATTCCCCAACATTAGTCTTAGGTTTTAAGACCATAAAAGTAGTCGAGTATTCCGATAAATCTATAGAAAAACCTATATCCTTTAGGACTCCTTCTAGTTTTACATTAGAACTATCAACCAACTAAAATGCAATTGGGGTTAGACGTAATGTGTATAATTGGATTTTTTCCATAGTCTCTTTTTTCATAACATTAATATCTTCCCCCAAATATATCAAAGTATTAAGTATGGGGTGTTATTAATATTAACAATTACAATCGGATTACCAGGGTTTGTATATTTAGTTACGAAAATTTTTCCAAACATTAAGTCTCCTAATTTTCCTATCACTTGAACAGTATTGGGATCCTTCCTTTTCCTTACTGGCTTCTTAAGACAAAGTTCTCTTACAGCCTCAACATAAATTGGGACATCTTTTATGGCTTAGAACAATATAATCTTGACACACACGTTTTTAAACTCACTTAGAAGATCAAATTCTGGTTGTGAAGGAGGTTTCTCTAAACATAACCTTTCTGGTTATGGGGGAGTTTACTCATTTTCTTCCCCATCATCCTCTTCTTGAATAATAAGGGAAATTGGATCATGGATAACCTTCCCTAATCATAAATGAATATCTCGACATTCCATTAGGGCAATAACATAAGTGGGAAATTGTGGTAGTTCAACATTGTAGGTGGTTTCTACTACTTTATTCTTCAAGCTTGACAGCTAATTGTGGCATTTTAGGTGGATAATTAGATGGAAATTGAATTTTTTGTAGAGATGGTTGAGAAGGAGGGTATTATAAGGCCTTTTATGACATGTTCCCAATAGGTGAAGGTCCCCTCTAGCCCTGTGGCTAGCGCTGGGAAGTACCACCCTAGGAATGATTTTTTTGTGGAGAAAAATATTGGGCAGTATTTGATATTGAAATAAATGGCCTATATGGCCAAGGTTTCTTTTGAGTTACAAAGAAAATTTTCTCAATCTCTTCATTATCTCCTTTTATTATTACCTTAAGCCTTGGTAGCTATGGGAAATTGTCAATGGCATGGTTTTTTTTTCTCATAGATAGTGCAAGTTTCAATACCACCTAGAGGACATTCCTGAAGAAGGTGTTTCTTCATACATTTGGAACAAAATATTGCTAGGGCTAGCTCAAATTCCTCCCTTTTCATTTTAGCTTGCAAAATGTTGATATGGGCATTTAATGTGTTAAGTATATTAGTGTTAAAGTTTTCGAACAAGTTTCCTCGTTCAACTTTGGTCACCCCTATCCTTGGTGTTAGTTCTAATGACAGTATTTTAGGAGTATCTCCCATGCTTGGAGCTCCCTCAAGAATATCATCTACATAACTCACAGAGCTTCTCATAGGTTTTTTTAGAGACATATCCTATTCCCATGTGGTTTAATGTATTAATGCAATCTTCTTGTGTCCCTTTTATAAAAAGAATACGCAAAGTTTCATTGTCTAGAGTTTTTTTTTATACTTTGCAGATTGTATTAAAACCTTTCCACATAATCTTCCAAGCTTTCATCATCCTTTTGTGACATTTTAAATATTTCTTCTTTAATATCCTAGACTTTACAGTAGTCCTAATATTACTTTAAAAATTTCCTTTTCATTTCATCCCAAGTTTAGATGGAGTTTCCCCAAACCACCATAAACCAATGAAGAGTTACGTCCTTTAGAGTAGCTAGAAATAGTTTTAACTTGTATGCATCAGTAGAGTAATCATACTTATGATAGAGGACATCAAACTCAAACTAAAAGGTGTTTGGGTCTTCACTTAGGAGGCCACAAAAATTAGGAAGAATAAAGGGAGGAATATTTTTCATAATGACCATTCCATCGTGTTCTTGGATAGGGAATACAAATGTAACATGGGTTCCTAGGCCTAGCTACTTCATCATCCCCCATCCCTAAAAATTATTTGGGTTCACTTGGTTATTCATGTTATGTACCCTTATTGGAACCTTTATAACTCTTGGTTCCCCATGTTTCTTCTACTCCTCCTTCCATTATGGGTGGTTCTTCCTCACGATGTTGTCCAATGGTATTGTGAGTATCTTTTGGTTGGGGTGCATCTCCCATATCTACCTTTCAAGATGTTAATATGGGTGGCTCTTGTTACACCATGAAGTGTTTTTTTAAGTTTTTCGTTTCTTGTTTCAATGCATCTTCCATGCCCTAATAAGTAGGATAACATGGAAATATGTTATTGAAACAGTCATTTGATAGTCCCCTTTGGTCACTTATAGTCTTGGTATCTTTTCTAAAAGTAAGTAAGGAATCCTAATTCTCTTGAGTGCCTCCTCGACAACAATGCCAAAAATGGTGGGGAATTTATATGTAAAATTGTGAGGTACTCCATGAAATATACATAAGAAGTAGGTTCCTCGACTATCTTGGATGAACTAAGCTACTAAAGAGGAAAATAAAACTTATGGGTTATAGTCTTGGAAGAGGGATCGTCCTCATAATTTCCCATGACTCAGCTAAATGGCACATCACATACTTGAGGGCCCTTCCCTTGGGTGCCTAACTCAATGTCACCAAGTAGACTTAATTCTGCAATTCCACGGCATAACAATTCAGTGGTAGTTGCATACCATAGTCTCAATAACAACTTGATACCATAGTCTAGAAGATTCATCCCCGCCAACAAAAGAACGTAAGGAAATTGGCTATAAACTAATGCTACCACTGTTAATGGGAACACACATACATCCTATGGTAACTTTCTATGCTAGCATTATGTTATAACAAATGGATTTTGTAATTGAAATACAGACATACAATCATTAAAATGAAATTAAACTATGTAAATATGAACCATCAATTTCACAAAACATAAGCTATTATACTAAAAGAAAACGATTGATAACATAGAGCCTTATCTTGAGTAGTCCCTTGCTCAAGGTCATCCTATGATTATAATTCTAAGAGCACATGCTCTGAACATGATCCAAATTCATACACAGATGATGGATCCCAAAAAGATACGATGATACACAAATGTTATATTATTAAGTGCAAAAACTAGTAAATATCACTTTGCAGAAGTGTACACACATATATATAAGAAATAGGGAAATTATTGTTCAAACATAACGAGATTATTCTGCCTATGCAGAGTGAACAATTTTGCAAAATAAGGGACTACCAATATTTCAGTTATAGTAAAGACGAGAAATGATCGGACAGTTCAAGCTACCATGGAGTTTGATGCCCCTTGTGGACAACATTGTAATTACATGTCGTATGTACAAGCCTATGGGATAGCCATTAGTGTTGTGCACTCGAATACAATAGATTCCTTTGATTCTAGCCTACTTTAACCGCAATGCATCTTCCTCAAGTTGCCTCTAAGACACCCACGCTTTTGGTGAGAATATGATACCATATGCATATTCGTATAAGAGCTATAATTATTTATCACCTCAACTGCAATGTTTGGATAAGCATATTCCTGCAAGCTAGCCCTATTGAATCTTGAGACACAACACTCGTATAACTTCAATGAGATATCACTGTATCATAGGGATCCTATTCAAAGTTGTAAAACTACCAATGAGTCTTCGTGCCTTTGCATCTATAGCTCAAAAATTCTATGTCTTTGATAATTGTCCTCATGTGTCTAAATCCTTTTTTTGCAACCATGATTAGTCCATTTTATTACACACACACACATATAACACCTAGACTACATAACTTCTCAAAGCACTCATTAATCCTAGTCTAAACAAGAAATAAAAGAAACATAATAGTATATACATGGAGCTTGAGAAATGACAAAGGGCACACCTTAATGGCTCAAAATATGGAAAAGAGGGATGATCTTGAGGCAAAAAGGAGTGGTTTGATAGAAAAAAAATATGTCAATTTTGTGGTTCATTGAGAGGAATATGAAACATGTCGTAATTGATCTAGAAGCCCCTAATGAGCCTGTGTTGTTTAGTGACACTACATTTTGGAATTAGTGTGTAGACACATTTCTAAGGGACTTTCAGGCTATTTGCTCAGCGTATGTGGATTCACCAAGATAGATAAAAATAATTAAGTGTACTTAGATTTTAAGCACAGATTGTTCTTCACTAGATTAAAATTTTGTTGATGTAAAATCAAGTGTTGATGTCTAGTCCTTATATTTCGATGACTCCAAATCCAAGGAGGGTGCAGGTGCTAGTTGCATCCTCAAATATTTGAAAGGAAATAAATAATTATCACTCACATATTGGAATTTTAATGCTCTAACAACACTGTTGAATATGAGGCTTTAATACAAGGACTGAAGAATCAGTTGATTTTGATGCAAAATTCATAAAGGTATTTGGCGACTCTGAAATCGTGTTCAAATAAGTATGTAATTCAATACATTACAATATGATCCATTTAAATAATTACTAGAATGAGGTGTGGAATCTAACAAACAATTTTTGTGCATTTTATATTTGTTCCATTCCTCATTCTCAAAATTATTATGCTAACCTACTGACCAGCGTTGCCTCTAGATTGATTCCCTCTGAAAATTTATATATTGATTTGTTATTTTCATAATTGATCTACATGCCCATTTATCCTAACAAAACCATGAGTTGGGAAGTCTTTGATGACGATTCTCATATCATAGATTTCCTCCACATGGAAGGAACTTTTAAAGATTTGATTATTGATGAAGAGATACATGATCAATCTATGAAAAAACACACATCATATTCAAAGAGAGTATATGAGATATCAATACCAAGGTCAATAGCCATATAACAGAAGTTTTATCACCTCCGGGAAAATTTTAAGAAAGTAACTAATTGTAAGACGAACAATTCTACAATGCAATATGAGGTCATAAATTTAGGGGGCGAAGAGTATCCTGAAAATATAAATCTGTGAAGGGTTGTAGTCATGTGAGATCAACGTTCATCTAGTTATTCAAACAGTACAATGATATATTTTCATGGACTTATCATGATATGAATACTTGTTTATATAGAAATCATTCAACATGTAATACCTTTGAAGGAGGGTGCTAAACCAATTGAACAAAAGCTACGGAAAATGCACCCATCCCTAGAACCAATAGTAAAGAAAGAGTTAAACAATATTTCAGCCATGAAGATTATTGTTCCTATCAAGCGTCCCGAGTGGGTCACTAATCTGGATCTAGTTAGGAAAAAGAACAATGATATTAGGTTGTGCGTGGATTTCTGAAATCAAATGGGGCTTCCGTCAAGGATAATTACCTGCTTTCACCCATGGAACAAATCCTTCATTCTGTGGATGGGTTTGAAATGCTTTCCCTGTTAGATGGTTTTTCAGGATATAATTAAATCTTAGTATCCCATCTCAATCAAATCAATACTACTTTAAAGATGAATTGGGGAACATATGCATTCAAAAAAATACCTTTTGGCCTCATTAATGCAAGGGATCCATTTTAGAGAGAAATGGATACTACTTCAAGAGGACTGGTCAACTGAATAATGGTCATATACCTTGATGATGTAGCATTTGATTCGAATAGAAGTGGCCATTTTTCCAACCTTAGGAAAGTGTTTTATAAATATTGACAGTATGGGATTTCTTTAAATCCCAAAAAGTCCATTTTCATTGTTACCAAAGGTAAGCTCTTAAGATTCATTATATCCAAATTAGAATGATGATAAATCTTGAGAGGACGAAAATAATAGAAAAGCTCAAACACTCTTATAGCAAGAAATCAATGTTGTCCATTTTGAGAAAAATCAACTTTGTCGAGCAATTTATACCCAGTTTTGCAGAAATAACAAATCATTTGAAAGAAATGATTAAGAAATATGCAGAGTTTAAATGGAAACCTAAGCAAAAGGAGGTATTTTCAAAAAATATAAGATGATATCGCTAAAGAACTATTCGTTTTGAGTCCATATTTTAACCAAGATTTCATTTTTTACATGTTTTCCCACGGAATCGTATGTTGAAGTTTTAAGGTAATGAATATTTAGTTGCTTTCATGAGTTTGAGACTCTAGGGGGTAGAACTCAAATATCCAAAGGTGGACAAACAAGATTTTCTAGTATTCAAAGTGGTGAATCATTTTAGGCCATATCTCCTCAAATCGAGAACAAATTGATTATTCGCTACCTTATAATCAGGAAATTACTTATCTAAAGGACTTAAAGGAGAAAAGAATGCATTGGATGACATCGCTACAAGAATATGACCTAGAGATAAATCCTGCCAAAATTGTTAAAGGACGAGGCTTGTGCAAGCTGGTGGCAGAAAACAAGGATAGTCAAAATACCAATGAGGGATGGGCAAATGAAGCATCCATTACTGAAGAAGACAACTGTTATGTTCCTTCCCCAACCAATTCATGGTATTACGAACTCAAGAAGTATCTCACTCATGGTTCTTCTTCTTCACATCTTACTCCTAAGCAACGAAGGTCCCTCAAACTTATAGCTGCTTCATACCAGGTTATCAATGGGATCATTTTTTTCCACAATTATGATGATGTACTCCTCAGGTGTTTAGAAAAGTCTGATTTGGAAAAGGTTCTAAAGGATCTACAAGACGACCCTGCTAGGGGGAATTTCAAAGGAGATATTATGGCTCATAAGGTTCTTCGTGTTGGTTATTACTGGCCAAACCTATTAAGGGATGCACATGCTTATGTTTTCAAGTGTGAGGTCTATCAAAGAGTTGTAGGACGCAAAAGGAAACTTGCATTCCCTCTTCATTCAGTTGAAGTAGAAAGATCGTTTTAACAATGGGGACTCGATATACTCGAGGAGATTACATTTAATTTTTCACAACAACATAATTACATTTTGACCTTAATAGAATACTTCACAAGATGGACTGAACTTGTGCCCCTCAAGAAAGTAAATGAAAATTAGGTGATGTCCTTCCTCGTTCAGAATATAATCACCAAGTTTGGGGTTCCAAACTCCTTAGTCTTTGATAATGCTACCTACTTTTTTTCTTTGAATCTCACTGAATTCTCGCTATAAAATGGAATAAAGATTGAGTACTCAACAAATTACTACCCACAAGGTAACGGTTCAGCTAAGTTACTGAATAAGAATTTCATTAATATCCTCAAGAAGACTATAGCAAAACATCAAAAGGAAATGGCATAATATGCTTTCTTGTGCCCTCTAAGCAGATAGAATCACCCCTAAATATTCCATCAACAACTCTCCATTCTTCCAAATGTATGGTCAAGAAGCCATCTTGCCTTCAAACATCCTCCTTCTATCATAACAACTATCTCAATTTGATAATAAATAAAATGACCCACCTTGCAACATCACATAGATACCTTACTCGAGTTAGAAGAGGAACTTCAAAAAGCTAAACATAAGTTCCACAAAAATCAAGCCACTGTAAAGCATTGGTTTGAAAATACAGTTGCAAGAAACAAAGAGTTTCAAGTGGGAAACTTGATCTTGAAATGGGACAGTGCTAGAGAGCCAAAAGGAAAACACACAAAATTTTAAAGGATTTAGATTGAACAATTTCATATTGAGTAACAACTCAGTCCTAATACTTTCACACTTAAATCCTTGGATGGGAGGTCGGAAGAACTCCTTGCCAATGGCCAAATCTTAAATCCTTACTTCACCTAACCACTATGGTGGTCTTGTACTTTTGTATATTGTTGTTTCCTTTTAAATTTCAAATGTAGTTTGTTCTTTGGAATTGTTATCAATAAGTTGTCTTGATGCTCTAATTCTCTGGGACAAAACTTTGTTTTTAGCCTAACCTAGTTGTACTCTTTTATCTAATATTGATGTGTCAAATTCAATCATCTTGGATATTTAACACTCAAGAGGATTCTCATTGATAGAAAAACTCATACAATCCTGATTGAATTTTGAAACAATGATGAAGGGGGGAATATTTAACACCTAAAACGAGTTGTTGTAATTTTCTCTTTTTGGGTGAAACCCTCACCAAGTATATGATCTCAAACGTGAACATAGTCAATGGAATTTTGGAGACCTTCTGATCTTATTTGATAACTCCACTCACATCAAACTAATAGAATTTATAGCCAACCATACATTATAGTGATTTACCCATGAACACAGTGCGCAAACCTAGAAGCTTACAAATCAAAAAACTCCAAAATACTTGTCATCCCACGTCTTTAAGGAGATTTTGGATATACACCCCCCAACACATTAGGAAACCATTCTTAATGGATCATAACATTTTGAATATATATATATAATAATATTATATATATATATAAAGCTTTGTTGCTTGCAAGATGTTGAACTTGTTGTGATTGGGACACGAGTCCAAGTAGAATGGGTTTAAGAAGCAACCATATCTAAGACTATACATACCTGTAGATATGAGGGCTCTTTTTGTGGAAATTTGGAGGTGAGGAACACACATCAATGTCCTCATTTGAAAGCATTGTGATTTCTCTATGATGTCAAGCCCAAGATTGATACGTGTTGACTTAAATAAGAATAAATGAATCTCAAAATTTGGTTCCCAAATAATACCTAAAGGATCCTCCTATAGGAAATTGATTCACAATTCAAATTCTTTCAAAAAATAACCACTTGGTGATGTGGGAGACAAAGAGAAGGAAAGAATAACTGGTGGAAGCTTATCTTTATCTTGAAGAAAATATTGAATCATGGTCAGATTATAATCAAACAAAAATAATTGGTGTTCCCTAGTGAGTCGCCAATTGTTGTGCACAACAACCTTTCCCCTAAAAATTAGCAAAGGATAAACAATTATTAGGTGCCCCTCCACTATTTTTTCCTCTAAATTAAAAGTGTGAAACCTAAGAGTGCCTTGTAAAATCCCTCTCATATGTTCTAAGTCCCAAAAACACTTACCAAATAATTATTCCATACCTTTACAATGGCATGTATCGTGCATTGAAGATCAAAAGAAAATAGTGACAATAGCTTTTGAGCCCTCATTTTTCTTGACCTCCTGATGCCAATACCTTATCAAAACTCTCTTATAGGGTGATTAGGGTGATTCTTGATGATCATATATGTGAACTCCCCAACCTATTTTTATTGATATCGATGGCTTAGCCTTATCAAATATTGCTCATGTTTTCTTATCAAAGCTCAGGTTCCTTTGTATCAGATATTTCCCCATCAAAGAATTTCGTAAAGGTGTATCATATTTCCTCTTGACTCTATGACCCTAATGGTTTCACATGCTCATATCACTTTTAGACATATCCTATCAAACTGTTCTCCTTTCATTTTTTTTAATCCCCTCTGATGAGTTTCTTTCAACATATCACCATCAAACAAATCATATTGCCATGAAAGCATTGCTCTACTACTCGAACTCTCCAACCGTGTTCTTCCTATTCTCACATGAACCAAGATTTATGATGGAAATTAATGCTCTATATTACTTGTAATGCACTAAATCCTTTCCTACAATTTCCATTAAATTTTGTAAGTGATGGTTTCAAACCCTATTTTTACTGCTCCCTCGCACTTTATCAGCATAATTCTCTTTCGACCATGCCTCTTTGTAGTAGTAGAGTTGTCCTCTTAGCTGATAATTTGATTGTGATTAATCACAATTGTATAAGAGTAAGAAACTTTATTTTTGTATTGTGATTCCAATATGGGATGCCATACATGTTATATGGAACTTATATTTGTTTTATTTTCTATGGGTGTTGAAGGCGTAAGAAATTAAAAGATGTTAAAAACACGCAAAGGTAAAGGGAAAAAGTTGGATCTTGTGGAACCCATTATGAAAGATCCATTGGAAAATGAAAGCCACTTCATGGATACCGACATTTTGATGAAGCTGACGTATACCCAAACTGGCGGGGAATATACAGAACTTATGCCAACATGCAATACATTGAAGGAGATGAAGACTTCAGTGCGAAGTGTAATATAAAGAGGTTTGAGATTGATCATGTGGTGACGAGGCTAGCCATTATGCCATACAACAACATTACGAGGTGGGTAGTTTCTCATGTGGACTTGAAAAAGAGGTCATATTCAACAACACATGAGAAATCATATCCTTGTTGAAGGTCGAGGCATTTATCCAAATTTGTCACTTAAAGCCTTCATAAATCAAGCTAAACAAATAATTCCTAGAGAAATTCTTTATGGATAATGCAAAATTCATCAAAATTTTGGAGGGATGGTGGTTTGGGACAACGACTCGTTCAAAGAGCACACCAACAAGCAATATCATACCAACACCTTCAACCACCATTCCACCATTTGACGACAATGATCAACATATTATATGGTGAGTTCAATGCCTACCATTTCAAAGTTGAATGTTACCTTTGGCTATAGAGATAGTCTCTACTAGTCATATTTTCAATTTTTCAAACATATGAAGGATATCCAAAAGATAAAGGGAGCCTCTAAAAATTAAGGCCCCTCTTTTTGTATGTCAACCTATCTTATGGATTTCTTCTTTACAGCTAATGAATTCCCTGGCAAGAATTGGAAGGGGACACCCAAAATGACACCAATTCATATCTACTGTTAAGATTTATGGGCCAACCATTTTCCCGAGTTTTTTTATGAAATTTGCAATCATTTCTTAGCAGAGACATACCAAATATCTTTTGTCATTCAACTCCTCGAGTGTCTAAAGAATCCAAGAAATCCATGAATGCGTTGGGGAATTGGTACTATGAAGAACATTACACCTATATTTGTATATGTGACTATTAGGAAACTCCCCATTTGATGCCACAATTTGGTGCAGGGACTCCCCGACATATAACCATCCTTAGCCAAACTGATGTCAGGGTAACACCCGCACATATACCCACAATATGAATTTATCAATAATGCATCTACACCTGTCCCAAGATATTTAACTCAACGAAGGAGTCAAATCTACAGACCATAAATGGTCAAGTGGCCCTCTTACATAGTTCCTTTATAATGGAACTTCAATCACCTCGCTGTAATCCTCTATCGAGACTATAATAAACCTTATAAGCCTTCTTTATACTCCTTTATTAAAGGATGTCTCAAACATTTCTTTCGGGACTTTACAACCCTTTCTAAAGGAAATGCCACAAACATGCACTTTCTTAACCTTCCTTACAGTTTCGTACAGATTTCGAGGTTAAAACCTCTATCGCAATTGCTATCAGCTATCGGGATTTTCACAGTCTTAACACATATGTACCATCACCCCTCTCCAACTCTGATCTCCAACTATCAGATCGGTTAACATATGCTTTAGCATTAAAAGGCCTGTGCCATATAACTATTCGAGAATACAAAGGAATTCCCACTCCAAAACCTTATCACAGATTTTGAATTCTATATATTCGCATTCATAGTTGGCATCGGGTCCACAACCTATCGCTCCACAATGCTTCCGCTGCGACTTCTGCTGATTCCCGATCTCTAAACCTCCAATCGCCGATATATCACTATTGCGATATCACAACATTCCTAAACTGTTGACCCTTGGCGCCTCCGATCACCGATATGTGATTTAATCGTGACCGTGGATCTGGCCATGATCCAACGGTCCACAATTAATCGTGCACATTCATTGCGATTCTTCAAGACTTGATCACGATTCAATCTCAACCGTGGATCTTCCAAATCCAATGACGGCTGAGTGCTAACTCTTCACGCTTCTCTGTCTGTCCCTTTACTTAGTTTTTTTCCTCATTTTCTTCAATCTTCTGCATAGTTCGGGTTTCCAAAGGGTTCTGATCTTCACTGTTTCTAATGTGACACTTTCTTCTGGCTCAATTCCTTGTACTCCCTTGATTGCTATCACTTCAAAGCAATTCTTAATCCTCCCAGTGGATTCAACAATCTGTTATGACTCCCTTGGAATCGTTCTTCTCCTCTGCGTGTCCTCTGAACTCTGCCTGCAGTCTCTTGTAACAGAACCTACGAGTTCAAACTATAATTAATCAACACTTAAAACATGCATTCCATACATTTTGACATAGTCAGGAAAACTCTACATATATTAATATGAAAGCATAGATTACACCCGAGACACCTTGGTCTCACACAAGCCAGATTCTCAACATTAGTGGCCTCTTCCCTTTTTGCTCGTAGGCTTACATATATTTATATGGAAACATTGGATCGGATCATTGAAGTGTCCGATCAATCCTCTAACAAAAGCCTAAAGCTCACTACATGCATGCATATGTGGCAGATAAGTATCCTTGAGACTTTATCTATTCCTTCTATCTTTTCCCTCTGTTTTAAAGCAGAAAAGTCTCCTTATCTGCTCAATGGTCCATATCTACTCTAATTAATTCCTAAAAGCTCTCTCTTGCTCCTAGAGAGTTGGATTTGAATTCTACCACTCATGTTCCCATTTATTTATTTTGAGAGAATTTACATATTCTCCCATTATCTAATTAAATCACGCTTAAAGGCCTAAATATTACATTGACTTGGAACTTAGGAAAACTATTTCCTAAAATGCATGACCCCCTATGTCTACTATTTATAATGATCTTCCTTGGGTTGAATGCTCCTGCATCAAACTCCCAAAGTAGAAAATATTCATGATCTCCTGATCATGTGTCTTTTGATCTTTTTCTTCATGGATCCCATACTTTGTTCTGTAACTATCCAGATGCTTTGTTCCTTTGTTGCTACTGCATTTTTCCTGTCTTCTTCTTCTTATCAATTAGATTCAACTTCTGATTAATCTTTCTTGTTGTTGCTACCATTTTCTTCCATTTGAATTTATTCATCATCTACTGCCATATTTCTTCAATTTCTATGTCTAGCATATCTTTGGGCAAGTCCATATTCTACTTTTTATTTCTGCCTCTTTCTCTTTGTTTCAGGTTACTTTTGTTGTCTTCTATGTTGACTCCTATGCTGACTTCTCTTTTACTTTCTGCCATTTTTTCTTTACTTGCTTCATCCTTTGGTTTACTTGCTTTGTTTGCTGCCTCCCTATCATCCTTACCCTCTCTCATGACTGAATCATGATTGTTCAGCATTTTATCCATCAAATTAACTTCTCTATTCCATGGATTGATTTCTTCCATAGAATTCTCTTCTTCCAGCTTCATCCTTCACATGTTGTGTTACAGTATTAAAATACTATCTTCCTTTGACCCTTGTACTCGCAAGGTCTTTATGTAGTAGCAAATCACTACTTCCCTCATTCAATAGGTCTTCTCCATCATAATCTGTTCTCCTAGAGTACTCCTCCAGATTTTTGACATCTTCAAAAGATTGTCCATCCTCTTCAAAACACTCCTTTGTTAGTGTTCCTTTTCCCAAGGTTAAATCCTTTGCATAGGATTCCTCCTTCTTAACATCTTTTAGTATATGTCCTTCTTCCCTATTGTCTATCTCAACAGTTTCCATGGCTATCTCCATTGTGCCTATTATCATAGTGAATTGAGGATCTTTTACTATGTTTTCAGCTAACATAGTCTCTTCCTCAAGTGCTTGAGTCCCTTGTTGTTTATCTTCTTTGAAGATATCTTCAAATGGCTGCTTTTCTCCTGCAATATCTGCCATCATACACAAACTATCAGTTTTAAAAATATAAGATCCTATGGTCTCACTTGATGGTTCAGCCATCATATCTCCTTGTTGTTCTAAATCATTCATATGATTCAGAAATTCTTTGATAGTCTCTTCTTCAATCTCCTCAAGCCCTTCACTTGGTGATCCGGAATTAAACAAGAACGTAACAAATTACAGAGATAACCATAAACACAAATATGTAGCAGAAATAATACTTCATTTCCTTAATGTAAAATATTGAAATATTCTTACAAACAGTAATGGAAATAAACCAGCTAGGGCGATGGTAGCTTATCTCTGAGAAGAGATGTGGTGGCTACATGCCTGTGAACTGTGTTACAATGAAGCTCAATGGCCTATTTATTGTTGAGAAACAATGGAAAACCCTTCACATCCCAAAACCTAACCCTAGAAGATGAAACGCCAAACTGTGGGCCCCGTTTGGGTAAATTGGTACATCAATTTCTCGGGGACGTAACTTTGGCATATGATCTTTGTTTGACGTGTACGATAGCTTGTTAGAAAGATCTATCCGAGAAATACCACTTTGGGAAGGGTAACATTAGTCCATGGACCCATGTTGCCCCCAAATTTCCCAAAAAATGTCATTTAGGGCCTCAAAACGGCTCTGGAAGTTCAGGACCCAAAAAACTGCTAAAAATAGTAAATTGTGCTACAATTTAGGAAACTAAAAAAAAATGAAAGTGACAGTTGTGGGGTCCAAATGGGATAGGTAAGTGGCCACCAACATCCACCTGGATCATTCCTCCCCCCTTAGGAAGCAATGGTCCCCATTGCGTTGAGTTCCTCCCTGAGATGAGGAAGCTTCTGCTGAGCTGGGTCTCTGGTTAGCTGTTATGCAATCTTTGATGTGTCCAGAAATGGTGGGAAGCATGGTCGACGACGATCCACATTGAACACTCGCTGCACGTCAAGGAATGGAGGAATGTTGTGCTTCAAATCATTGTTGCCCATAGCCTTGGTACTGGTGTAAGGACCATGTCGAAGTCGCCTGAGTTTCTGATGGGTTCTGGTAATGCGTTCTCTCTGCAGATGTAACCAAACTTTGTCGCCCACCTGAAACTTGTGTGGTACCCCTGTGGATGAGGAGAAGTTGTTCCTGTGTATTGTCATGACTGTATCCCTTTGCTGTTGCTGCTGCTTGGAGGAACCCTTCGCAGGGGTCATGGATGTGGTGACAATATTCCCCTTACTTTGAGAGTGAACCAGACAGATGAATTTCCTGGCTTGGGAGATGAGCTTGCTGCCTTTCTTAACAGTGATCAAAGATGTGGCGATAGGTGGGGCTACCTCCAGTATCTTGTATAATGAATTATTCAAATAAATAATGACAACACGAGGCCTGACTCATACACAGCATGTCGCCTCCACAAGTATGGTTGGCCTAATAATACGTCACAAAAATCCAGAGGTGTAACATCACACAATACCTCGTCTATCAAGGGCTTGATGCTGTAGGGAAGGCAGCACTGTTGGCAAACTTTGAGATCTCATCCTTCATGAAGCCACCCAATACTGTACAGCTGCGCGTGTGGTGTAGTTGGTAGTTCCAACTGCTTCACGACCTCTGTTGAAATGAGGTTCTTTTGGCTACCACTATCGACAATGAATTGCAATGGCGAACCCTTCACCCACATCTTTGAGTGGAAAAGACGTTCCCCCTCCTCTGGCTCATTCTTCTGGATCTTGGCAGTGGCAATAGTGGCGCTAGGATCTCCGCATCAATGATTTGCTTCCCTTTGCCATTCCCCTTGTCAAGTTCTGGCTCAGGGTCGAACATGCATCTGATTCAGAAGCCTTTAACTCGGCCACCAGTGACTGCTTGGTCTGACA
Organism: Pinus taeda; assembly: GCA_000404065.3. Classification (NCBI taxonomy): domain Eukaryota; kingdom Viridiplantae; phylum Streptophyta; class Pinopsida; order Pinales; family Pinaceae; genus Pinus; species Pinus taeda. The sequence continues at coordinate 72,396 of APFE031744368.1, read as the reverse complement.
CTCACTTGTGTTATGAGTGGGACTCTTGTGGAACTCACACCACTTTCCTGTGTCCTTCTTCGACTTCGTGGTGTTGTTCTTTTCTTGCGGCTTCGAGGGGCTGTCTTGGGTCACCTCGCCTTGGCTTTGTCCTTTGGGCTTCGGATTTGCAGATCCAAAGTCTCGCTTCTTCTGTTTGCACTTTTGCTCGATTTTGACAGCATATCGGTATGCTGTGCCGAGTGAGGAGATGTCCAAGAACTCCATCTCTTCCTGGATGTATCTGTGTAGGCAGCCGCGGTATTTGAGCACCAAATGCCGCTCAGAATCTTTGATACCCAACAGTTTGTGAAGGGTATGAAAAATGTTTGTGAACTCCGGCACATCTTGGTCTCGTCCCTGTCGCAGTGTGGTCCATTTGATGTATTTGTCCTCATATCTTTTGACAGGGTAGTACTGCTCCTTGATGGCATCTCGGAATGAATCCCAAAGTGGGTGCAGCTGAAAATAGTGAGCCTATGCTTTCATCCTTCTGCTCGCAGTAGGTTTCCCACCAGTCCTTGACATGGGGGGCTGCTTTGAGAAGAGCGAAAACAATCTTTTCCCGACTTAAAAAATCATGAATAGAAAAATACCCTTCTAGCAAATTTAACCATTTATCTACCGCATCCGCGTCTATTTGACCCTCAAAGATAGGGATTTCAAAATTCACTTGTATCTTAAACGGTGTGGCATTTCCAGAGTAGCTGCTGGAAGCCAATGCGTCGCTTCTGGGTAGCCGCTGAAGGATCTGGGCAAAGTTGTCCATCATCGCATTCCGTTGTCACTCGAGGGCTTCTTCGAGCACGATTTTGATAGGATCCCCTACCCCCTCGTCTTTCTTCTCATCCGCCATGGGAGACCGTTGGGATTTGCGAGGCTAGTCTTGCAAAGGTTCGACCTGTTCAAGCCCTAACTTCTTATGTCCCGACCTCGTTGGGGACATGCAAAGAAAACAGAGAAAAAGCAGACTGCTCTGATACCACTGATCCGGATTTAAACAGGAACGCAACAAATTACAGAGATAACCATAAACACAAATATGCAGCGGAATAATACTTCGTTTCATTAATGTAAAATATGAAATATGCTTACAAACAGTAATGGAAATACACCAGCTGGGTGATGTAGCTTATCTCTGAGAAGAGATGTTGGTGCTACATGCTCTGAACTGTGTTACAATGAGGCTTGACGGCCTATTTATTGTTGAGAAACAATGGAAAACCCTTCACATCCCAAAACCTAACCCTAGAAGATGAAACGCCAAATTGTGGGCCCCGTTTGGGTAAATTGGTACATCAATTTCCCAGGGTCGTAACTTTGGTGTACGATAGCTCATTTAGGGCCTCAAAATGGCTCCGGAAGTTTAGGACCCGAAAAACTGCTAAAAATAGTAAACTATGCTACAATTTAGGAAACTGAAAAAACTGAAAGTGACAGTTGTGGGGTCCAAATGGGATAGGTGGGTGGCCACCAACATCCACCTGGATCACTTGGTTGCTTGATATCTTTCTCAAGCTAGATATGAGATCTATCTATCTCATCCTTTTCCATAACAGAATTTAGATTCTGCTAGTCTTCTTTCTTCTTCATGACAATATCAGCCAATTGTCCTTCACCTACAACGTACACAAATTGTCAGTTTTAAAATCATCAGACTTTTTGGTCTCACTTGAAGTTTCAGTTTTCAAGTCTTCATCTTCACTTTCTCCCAGAAATTCTCCTTGTTCTGGTTCACAAATGGACTCTTCCATTTCTATTTCCAACTCAACTTCCTTGAGTTTTTCCTTCAGCCACTTTACTTGCTTTTGTTGTAGCCTTCTCTGCATCTCATGCCATTCCACTGGCTTCTTCCTCAAGACCCAACCTAGTCTCTGGCTTTCCTCAAGCATTCTCCTTAATGCATTGAGTTGTTCTTTTAACTCAGCAACCTCTTTGTCAATTTCTTCTTGACTCATCTTCTTGCCATTTGCTTTAGCATACTTCTTCTCATATCCTCTGTTGTGGATTCTCTCTAAACCTCTGCAATGACTATCAGTAGTCATCTTCTTCTCTTCTTTCTTCATGAGCTCCTTTGCAACACGCCTCTACGACAGCTAGTCCTCCTCTCTGCAATATTACCTCACTAAGCTTTCCTCACGCAGTGTTTTGGTAAGCATGGTCCTCTATCTGGAACGTCCTCTTGAGAAACTCCTTTGCTCCTTCTAGGCTTCTGCAATCTCTCACTTCCTCTTGAGAACACTTCAGTTGTCCTCTTTGTCCAATCTCTTGTTGGATTCTTCAAGTTCGTTGCCACTTCTCTATCAGAGTGTTTCCCTTACTCTGTCCTCAAGAACTCGCCTAGTTCTTCTCTCACAGCTTCGCTTGTTGTCACCTGTGCATTAGTATAAAAGCACACATTCTTAATTTAAAATAGAACACATTACCTCACCTTCAAGATCTCAGCATGATCTTGTTTCACCCATTCTTCTACACTTGAATGGCTTGTCCTGTGGTGGGTTTCCAAGTCCTCTTTCCTTCAGAACTTGCATTAAGCAATCTTTCTTTTCTTTCCTTTAAGGAATCCTCTATTCCTTCTATTCCAAACCTCTGCTGGAACTGCTACAGTCTTCCAAGAACTTCAAAAGTTCCCCTTACAAATTAAAAATCTGCTCTGATTCCACAAACTTCTGCTCTGATACCACTAATGGTGCAGGGACTCCTCGGCATACAACCATCCTTAGCCAAACTGATGCCAGGGTAACACTTGCACATATACCCACAGTATGAATTTATCAATAATGCATCTACACCTGTCCTAGGATATTTAACTCAATAAAGGAGTCAAATCTATAGACCATAAATGGTCAAGTGGCCCTCTTACACAGTTCCTTTATAACGGAACTTCCATCACCCCGCTGTAATCCTCTATCGGGACTATAATAAACCTTATAAGCCTTCTTTATACTCCTTTATTAAAGGCTGTCTCAAACCTTCCTTTCAGGACTTTACAACCCTTTCCAAAGGAAATGCCACAAACATACTCTTTCTCATCCTTCCTTATGGTTTCGCACAGATTTCGAGGTTAAAACCTCTATCGCAATTGCTATCGGCTATCGAGATTTCCAGAGTCTTAACACATATGAACCATCACCCCTCTTTGACTCCGATCTCCGACTATCGAATCAGTTAACATATGCTTTAGCGTTAAAAGGCCTGCGCCATATAACTATCAAAAATATTAAATATTCGGGAATACAAAGGAATTCCCACTCCAAAACTTTATAACGAATTTCAAATTCTATATATTCGCATTCATAGTTGGTGTCGGGTCCACAACTTATCGCTCCACAATGCTTCTGCTGCGACTTCCGCCAATTCCCAATCTCCAAACCTCCGATCGACGATATATCACTATCGTGATATCACAACATTCCTAAACTGCTGACCCTTGGCACCTCCGATCGTCGATATGCGATTTAATCATGATTGTGGATCTGGCCAAAATCCAACGGTCCACAATTAATCGTGCACATTCATTATGATTCTTCAAGACTTGATTTCGATTCAATCTCAACCATGGATCTTCCAAATCCAACGGCGGCTGAGTGCTAACTCTTCATGCTTCTCTATCCATCCCTTTATTTAGTTTGTTCCTCATTTTCTTCAATCTTCTGCATAGTTCGGGTTTCCAAAGGGTTCTAGTCTTCGCTGTTTCTACTGCGCCACTCTCTTCTGGCTCAATTCCTCATACTCCCTTGATTGCTATCACTTTAGAGAAATTCTTAATCCTCTCAATGGATTCAACAATCTGTTATGACTCCCTTGGAATCGTTCTTCTCCTTTGCGTGTCCTATGAACTCTACCTACAGACTCTTGTAACAAAACCTACGAGTTCAAACTATAATTAATCAACACTTAAACACGCATTCCATACATTCTGACATAGTTAGGAAAACTCTGCATATATTAATATGAAAGCACATATTACACCCGAGACACCTCGGTCTCACACAGGTCGGATTCTCAACATTAGTGGCCTCTTCCCTTTCTTCCCATAGGCTTACATATATTTATATGGAAACATTGGATCAGATCATTGAAGTGTCCGGTCAATCCTCTAACAAAAGCCTAAAGCTCGTTACATGCATGCCTATGTGGCAGATAAGTCTCCTTGAGACTTTATCTATTCCTTCTATCTTTTCCCTCTATTTTAAAGCAGAAAAGTCTCCTTATCAGCGCAATGGCCCATATCTACTCTAACTAATTCCTAAAAGCTCTCTCTTGCTCCTAGAGAGTTGGATTTGACTTCTACCACTCATGTTCCCATTTATTTATTTTGAGAGCATTTACATATTCTCCCATTATCTAATTAAATCACACTTAAAGGCCTAAATATTACATCGACTTGGAACTTAGGAAAACTATTTCCTAATTTTCATGACCCCCTATGTCTACTATTTATAATGATCTTCCTTGGGCTGAATGCTCCTACATCATAATTAGTCCATGATCAATTAATTATTAGAGAAATTACTTATCAAACCGCCAAAATAAGAATATCCTTGGTTTTGTCTAATAATTCCAAAAGATCATGGCTAGTATTCCCCATCAAAATTGGCCATGATGAATTAATTTAAGTTCCCACAATGAAAAAATGAAATAAATAGTCTCAAGGACCTATAGTTGCTAATTATTTTTTTAGGAAATGTGACCCTCATGGCGTGATAAAAGAGCATTGCAAGTTAGTGAAACTTTCACAAGTATCTGAGCATGAATTCCTTTCTAACGATTCAATATTTGAATATGTTTTGACATACAAGAAGGCGGGGAAGATAATGGAGGAAATGGAGGAAGCAAACATGTCACCTATCCAATATATGATAGAGGAGCTCAGATAAAAGTAAAGGGAAAAACACTTTTCACAGACTGATGCAGTCTCGAAAGTCAAAGAAGAAGAGGAAAGAATAAAAGTCGAAGCCTTAGAAAAGAAACTACTTTATGCTAAAGCTCGAAGGGAACAAAACAAAAAATCCCAAGCCAAAGTTGAAGCTAATGAACAGGATGATAAAGCCAAAAAAGAGTGACAAGAATAATTGTAGAAATTGGAAGAGGAAGGAAAGAAAGGAAAAGAGCTAGATCTTTACCCTGAATCCTCCTAATAAGAGAAGATGTTTTAGGAAAAAAATCTAGAAAATGACCCTATATAAAGCCCAATTATTAATCCAAATCCCCTATCTTAAATTCCTTTAATTCACAAACTACCAAGTAATGTTCCTAAGCTAAAAACCCCATGGATCCAAGTGATGAAGTTGTTAAATCGGTAGATTACTATTACAATAATTGTAGGAGAACTAGTATTCAAAGTGTGCCTCAACAGAGAACAATAGAAACATTAGGCAAAGAGGCAGTTATCTTAGAGGGTCCCGAACAAAGAAAAATATGGAGTATTCGTGACTAGAGTAATTAAAAGGATGTTATAGATACCACCTCAATGGGAGATTTTGCTACCGCTAACAAGGAAACAACACAAACTTTGTTTATGGATGTAGAATAGTTAACCCAAGTGGTTACATCATTGCAGGAGTAATTGAAGGAACAAAATTAGTGGATGGAGGTGAAGTGCCAACGCAGTTTGGAAGAGTAATGCATTGCACTCTCGAAGTCACTAAAGGATCAACATAAGCAACAAGTAGTGCAGTTAAACGAATCTAACATTGTTGAACTAAAGTCACTAAAGAAAAGTCGCAAGAAGGTGGTGGACAATAGGGTTGAGCGGGCCTGAAAAGCACAAGTCGATCTTCAAGTGCTTAAGGGATGGGATCTAAACATAAATATTGATCTTAATAAAACTCAACACTCCTTTATGTTGACATTAGGATAAGTTCAAGACCACTTTGCGCAATTGGAGCAAATAACCAGTGGAAATGATGCCCATTTAAAATCTCAATGCATAGAAAGTGAGGCATTTGAACATATCATTAATTGGCAAAAGAAGTATTCGGATGCTCCAAATTCACTACCCCAACTTGATAAAAGGAAAAATGCAAGGTACTAGTCCCTAGTTGATGTTTGGAAGTTGGAATGTAGGACAATTGCAGAAACTATAGACGAAGCTAAGAACATGGCCAAACACATGTTCTATTGTTGTTGAGCTAATAAAATAAATAGGGAAAGAAGAGGAGGAAGAAAGGTCGAATGTTTCTTGTTAAAACATATTCTTGTAATATTTTGTCAAGAAGGCTTTGTTTGATGATTAATGCAATTAAATTTTCAGAAAATAGATATGTCTCATTTTGTGTGGTAATTGTCAGCATTAATTGTTTCTGAATCTTCTCTTTTTTACCAAATTTTATGAATGTGTGGTGGTTTCGCTGCAATCAATTGATCATCCACAATGTTGAATACGATAACGATGATTATATAATAGATCAATATTTTGGTTAATTCACAATCATTTGATGCTTTGTTGTTACTCAATAAAAGAATTCTTGATACAACAATTTGAACACGTCCATTCTTTTAATCAACCTCCATAATTTAAAATTAGCATTTGATTAAGATGTAATAAGATAAGTAGATACATAGGTAGTGATAAAAATATGAATTGAAAAGTAATTTCACTAACATCTAGCCATAAATTACAACTAACAAGAAAAATTTACTATCCTGCCATGGAAACCATGCCCACATTCTAGTCAAGGATTACCATACCAAATGAGAGTGGGTCTAATTGGGGTCTGTGATTACGTTTTCTTCATCATTGATGACTGGTTACACAAGAACGGTCAATAGCGACCAGAATTTCACTTCTTCCATAAGTGAATTATGGGGGAACAATCTAATATCAAACTCTTTGGAAGCTTAATTCATTCATTATTTTGAAGCCCTCCATCTGGTCAATGTAAAGCTCATCACATTGGCTCCTACCTAGAAAAATATATGATACCTTGAGGACGCATTCACAAAAAGCCTCGATATTTTTTCACCTCTAAATCCATAACATCCATTAATATTCTTCTTATATCATGGGTGGATTCAAGTGGGAAATTGAACCACTCCCCAAATCTCCTCAAAATTGAGACCAATGAGGATAAGCCCCCTGTGCCATTTAAATTCAATTTTTCTTGGTTAAAAGAAGATGATTTTATTAAGTTAGTTGAAGATAATTGGACTCACCTTAAAGATGACAAGCCTATCCCATATATGCAACAATTCTCCCAAAGTATTAAGTTTTTAAAGAGGGAAATGAAAAATTGGATAAAATATTTTAAACAGAAACAAGAGGCTTCTCTAAAACAAGTTGAATCTAAAATAACTCCATTTTTTGAAGAGCTTGAATCCTTAAGATCACTAGAGGTTTCCAAAAGAGAATTGTTGGCTCGAGAACAGAAGTTATGGTGACTAAAATGTAGATCCATATGGATTTAAGAGGGGGACAATAACACCAAATTCTTCCATCAATTTGAAAAATTTAGGAAAAATATCATTCCTATATAGGAAACTGAAGATAGAGAAGGGAATATGGTGAATTCCTTAAAAGGGCAAGTAGAAGAAGGTGTCCATTGCTTCATAAATCTATTTGTAGAATCTGTGGTTGTGTTGAGAAATCAAGGGCAACTAGATTATGTGATTTCTCTTACTTTGATAAATGCTTGTAATGTATTTTTTGCTTATCTTGATTAGATTGATTTTCTTCTAAATTATTAATGTGTTCTTTTCATCAAACAACTACCAAACCATAAAGAACAATGAGACAAAAGGACACAAGATATAGGTGATCAACCAGGGCCAAAACCTCTCCACTTGAGAGGAAAACCCATAAGAATTATTTTCCTATAGAATCATCAATTGACGAATTCTGAGACCTGTGACCCTTGACCAAGACCCTCCAAAACCAAGTCCCTTGATGAGCTTTCCTTCTAGCAGTTCCTTAGAAACTACTGCAATTTTTACCTCCAACAAATTCTTCTACCCAACACTTTGATTCTACTACAACTTCAACCTCTCCAACAGATTCATAGCTTTGACCTAGCTGCATATTCACAAATTTGATGCAACTTCATAACTTCGATGCAATTTCACAACTTTGATGAAACTTCACAACTTTGATGCAACTTCACAACAAATTCAGAATTTCATCTTGCCCATTAATTGTAGAAACCCTAACAAGAGAGAGAGGGGGGGGGGCCGAAAACTTTGATCTTCTTCTTCTTCTTCTTCTTCGTCCTTTTTCAACTTCTATCTTGAGGAGATCTAACTTTCTTGAGATTGTGTCCAAATGAGGTCAAGTTCCTTCTTATTTATAGGATTTTGAGGGGTACAAATTGCTATATTTAGGCTAACTTGTCCCTTCATGTGGGTTGACTTGATCTTTGCACAATGACGATGTCTTGGAGGGTCTTTTGTCTTTCTTTTGACTCAAAGAAATTTTATTTACAATATGTAACATGACAAAAAGGGTCTTTCATACATGACAATGGTTCAATTGATTTGTAGACTTAATGAGAAGCCGTAGAAGCACTCAATGGGTGCCTGACCTAAAAATAAATTTTCCTTAGGCATGAAACCCATTCCTCAAGAACAACAATAATAAATTTATTTTTCTCTTCTCATTAAATACATAAAATCATGATTACAAATGTCATTATGAAGACTGAACCTAGTTACATATTTCAACAGGTTTCCCTATTCTCAAAACTTTAGATGTGTTGAATCTATTCCCTTAGGCTATTTCAGATGAAATGAATGAAGTTCTAGATAGGGAAGCAACTAAATCAAAGCTCTTAGAGGCTTATCCTCCATGAAAAATTGTAAGACTCTTGGGATCAATGGATATACTATTGAATTCTACTTGCAATTTTACGACCTATTAAAAGAAGACATGCTCAAGGTGGCAAGAGAGCCTTAGCGCATGACTTGCATGCATGGTTTCTTAAACTTGACATTTATATGCCTCATTCCAAAAAATAAGGACGCGCACTCTTTCCCTATATCGTGCTGCAATGTTATCTATAAGTTCGTCACAGAAATTGTTTCAATGAGATTAAAGCCCATTTTGTCTTATATCATCTTAGAATAATTATTTTGTTTCCTTCAGAATAGGCATATTCATGATGCAGTGGCCTTAGCCTAGGAATCTTTATATTCAATAAAATCCCTACCATAACATTGAAGATAGACTTATCCAAGGCCCATGATTAGGTAAGTTGGACTTTTATCAGACTTTCTCATTCAATTGGGCATGACTCTAAAATCTATTAACTAGATTATGAGATGTACACCTTTGGTCCATTTCATGGTTCTCGTAAACATGTGCACTTTTGTTTTTTTCAAGGCAACAAGAGGCCTAAAAAAAGGTTTTCTGCTGTCGCCTCTTCTTTTCCTTCTAATTGTAGAAGCCCTGAGTAAGTTAGTACAAAATGTTGTATCTTCAAATGATCTGACGGGTGTCAATATCTTCAATTTGGTGACCATTTCACATCTCTTATTCATTGATGAAATACTTATTTTTCTTGCATCTTCATTGTCTAATTTTTCACACATAAAAATAATAATCTCTCGATTTTTACTAGTCATAAGCATGCAAATTAATGAAAGGAAATCTATTATTACCTTGTTAAGACTTCTTGATCAATCACTCTTTTTTCAGTATAAGTATTTGCAAGAAGGCCTCAAATACCTAGGCTTATCCTTAAAGCTAATGCATGCAAGTTGACAAGTTGGATTTGGCTTCTTAACAGATTGAGGCCAAAATCTAAATCTAGGTTAATAGACTTGTATCTAGGGTACATTGATTAATTCTCGTTAAATCAATGTTATAAAGCATCTTGGTTTACTAGACCTCAATTGCTACTATTCAAGAAAATATCCTTCAGAAAAATTGTAAACTTAGCTTTAGACTCTTGTGAGCCAACAATAACTCCTCATAAGGTATCCCATTGGCCAAATTGACATTCATTGCAAATCCTAATCTTTTAGGAAGTTGGGGCTTGAAAAATATATATTTATTTAGCCGTTCTCTAGTAGAAAAAGTATGTGTCACCTTTTGAACAATAGATCCTTATGGGGTAGGGTCACGAGGGGAAAATATTTTGCTGGAAAATCAATAATCGATTATATCTGAGATCCATAGAATTCTATTTCAAACTCCTCCATTTTTTGGAAGGAATTGTCTAACATGTTTCCCATTATTGGTATTTGGATAACATGGAAGATTGGGAATGGGAGAAATATAAGAGAAGGATTGGATCCATGAGAATTATAAACTCTCGGAAGGCACTATAGCTTCTCTTCATGAAGCTAGTGGTTTTTTTCCTTCGCTAATGTTCATGCTCAAAAAGCCTAAGAATGGGGCAGATGTGGTTGAAAGTTAGTGATGGACTTAGACTCTCGGAGGAGGAAGCCCAAGAATGGAATTCATATGTTGGTTTACTTGCCTCATCCATAATTTGTCTATATGTTGAAAATGAAGATCACTTAATTTGGTCAAAAAATCCAACTTCTCAAGAGTTTATTTGTTAGTGGTGTAAATATCTTTGGAAACACAATGGCGCAGTTAAATGTAAGCTAGCCTTATGGCTAGCTCTCAACAATAAATTACTTACATGGGACAATGGAATGAAGAGGGTATGGATTGGACATGGTAGGTTTTCTCTCTACAGATATGAGGAAGAGACCATATATCACTTATTTATTACATGTCATTTCTCTATTCAGGTATGGCCTTTAGAAAAAGCCACTTTTACTCCTTCTACTGCTTCTTGGGATAAGAATACTCTAAGTAGTTGTGTCCTAGATTGGGTCTCAGACCAATTTGTTAGTGAGTTCCCAATTTTCCATGCTTATTTTGTTGATTCTTCTGGTACATAAATAAACATCATTATATGCATATCTGGTATGTTGGCATTTTGATGAATGTGTTGTCCTTGGTGGCAACTCACTTCTAAAAGAACAAGTATATGTTAATTAGATGCATCCACAAGTTAGTTCAGAGATGACAAAATGATGGACCAGAATACCAGTATGATGGGTCAAAGGTTTACAAATCAGAATCAGAAGTTTGATAGAGGTGAATATTTGAAAATCTATACGTGGGTTCGTCAAGCCCAAGTCGCGTATACACGCGAGTTTTGTAAAGCAAAGTAGCATATGGTTTTTGCACCATGATATTCTAAATACCAAGGGTCCTGTTGAAGGCCCCGAAAATCAGGTCTACAACAAGGGGGATACCCGCCCAGTCCGGACCTTGGTTGGCAGCTCCTTATCCGTTTGGTATAGCGGGTCCGACGGGGGATATGGGACCAGTTTCCCAATTCAGTGTGTGTGTGTGAGAAAGATGGGTATTTCTGTTCTAAATGGAATACTTCTATTCTAATTCTAATCTATTGTTATGCTGTTGTATTCTAATAAACAGAAAAACATCAAAATTTATGCTAACCCGGGGTGTGATCTTTCTTCTATGCGATCTAAAAAGATTTCAAACAGTAACTGGTAATAAAGATCATTCAGCTATTATAAGAAAAGAATTCAATAAAGATGAACTACTTCGTATAAGAAGTTAGATGAAACAGTTGTGAAAATCTTATCGCATAAATGAGCTATTCATACACTAAGCATAAATAAATAGCTATCACCGTACAAAAGTGCCAAATGATAACTCAGGCATCCATGCTGCAATATATAAACAACTGAAAACTGAATATCACTTTAACGCATAAGCAGAAATGGTTAAGAGATAAAAGTACCATTTATAACTAGTCCTACTCATGAGCTTCAAGCAATAATTGATTTATCTCTCCTTGATTTAACATCCACTAAGAGTACAGAAGTGCAACATCAGTAGCAGATATCAAATGCAAATATCAAATAAACCCTGTTCCATTCATTCATCAAAACCTCCTCTGAGGATGCAAAAGTGCATGTTCTGAGGACAAGTTTTTTGATAAATTTCTGGACCCTTCTCTAAATGCATGAGAAGGGTTTAAATACTACTAACTAAATAACTTATTTACAGAAATTCAAGATTCGGTTTAAATGACCGTAATTTTTCTAAGTAAAACTATTTCTAAAATTAAATCTAATATCTAACAATCTCTAAATTTGCTCCTTAACATCGTAAGCATTCAGTATTTGCCTGAGTAGAGTCGGCTGACTGTCTTCCGTCTTTGGTTGAGTTAAGCAAACAGAATCGACAAGAGCTGGCACTATCTTCTCAGCAAAATTGATGATATAATTGAGAGTCATCCAATGACTATGTGGCTTTACCATGTATGTCTAGTAATAGTCCCATTTTAACTTGGTTAACCCTCAGATTGCTTCTGTTTTAGCTTTCTGTTTCCAGTTTGTTTCTATCACTGCTTCCTTGCAATTTTCGGGGCTTGCAGGTGACTGAGTAATTAGAAGCCTTCCTTTTCGAGCAAGTTTTCTTAGCTAATCATGCATCAGAAACTGCCTCTGTTTCTTGATCCGGGCTTCCGTGATGCGTTTTTCGCCTCTTGCACCTTTTTCTCTTATCGGTATAAAGCTGAAAATTTGTAAAAATAGTGATTTCGTGAGCTCTTGACCCTGAGCATTAAACTGTCTGTTTCTGGTATCAGCATCATTCAGTACCCATTCAACCGTAGCTGGATATGAGAAATCTGTGATGGATGCCTCAGAAGAGTTTTGCGGCTCTTTCTCTCCCTTAAGTGGATTAGTTGTGCCTTCCGATATGGACATTGGAGTATTGTCTTTCCTCCTCATATTTTCCTGCATACTACCCTGTATAATACTCTGTCCTTTGTTCCTGCAGTTTACAATTGAGGTGGAAGTAATGATAAAAATAACGACAAGAAAACTTTAAATTTCGAAGATATGCAAAACACACCACCTTACATGAACTAGTTCTTCGAAAAGCACAACACCATACTTCATTAACAACTGGCAACAACTCATTAATTCGCATTAAAGCGCATGTCCAGTTTTTGGCCTAAAAAAGCTTTCTCGAATAATGAGCCAGAACCAATTGCGATGGAGAGGTTTTGCGATTTTGCTTTGCGATATCGCAGATCGCTGTATCGCATTACCGCAATTGCATCGTGTTGTTCTATCGCAAGGTTGCTTGGTCGCACTATCGCAGGATCACAAGATCGCAAAATCGCAGGATCGCAAGATCGCAAATCGCTTAATCATTATAATCATTATATGTAATTCATGTGATTTTTGCGATGTGCGATATGCGATATCACATATCGGCGATTTTAAGGTTTTTTAATGTGAGTACTTCTTAATGCATGCAATGCGATGGAGTTTCACGTCGCAATCTTGCGTTTTTATCATTTTGGCTTATTTAGAAGGTATCCTATCATTCTTTGTGCGATGTGATCTCTCTTACGGAGTGAATTTACTTTCTTCATTATGAAACTTAGGTTTTTTAGATTCTCCAAAGGTATTTCCCTAAGTCCATGATGTTATAAGTTTCATCTAAAAAAAAATATAACACTAATTTATTTTTTTAAATTTTTTTACTAAGGGTCCCCACTTATTTAGTATTAGTAATAACACTTCATAAGGAGGGGGGTTGTTGGTGGGCCACAACAATTGGCGATTCACTTGGAAGAACCAGTTATCTCTGTGTTTCTATTGAATTTTTTCAACTTCCAAAATAGTAAATTTTTCATAAAATTAAACTTTATTATGGAAAGATAAAGTACATTATGCTCTAACCTGTCAATGACATTTTGTTTCAGCTATTTTCAATTTTGATTATTTGCTCCCTCAAGTTAGTCCTTGTATTTACATCAGTCATTACTTGGTCTGTAAAGATAAAACAAAGTCTTCTCTGTAAACCAGTTTTAAAATATGCTCATTTGTCATAGGTAGAGCCTCTGCTGCCAGCAGGCGTTCATAGCCTCGACAGGGTTACCTGTTACCCAGCAATGATCATGTATCCTACTTAAAGAAACCTACAACTCTTAAAGAAGAATCCATACCCACACTTATTGCTTTGATTTTCTTTTTATTCTTAAAGAACAATGTCTTGGTTTGATAGCCAATTTATGACACAGTCATTCACTTGATTTATAACTTTGCTGAACAAGCTGGCTCGTGATGAGACCCCTTGCCTCTTGATTGTAACAATCTTGAGTCATTGCCCTATTGTGGTATGCAGTTTTTGGCAAAGTCAGCAAGTTATAATATCTGTGATTATGATAAGTCAGCTCGTGATGAGACCTCTCATTCTTCAAGATGAAGTGTATCCTTGGATTGTTTCTCTAAAAGTTGTGATTTCCTTAGCAGGGAGGAAGTCATTGTTCTCTTTAGATAGCTCTGGACGACAATGATAGAGTTTTTTGGAGTAGTTGTTCTATAGAGAATCTTTATTTCGTTATTGATACCTTTCGTTGCACTGATATAAAACAATTTCTTCACTAAAGGTTGTTTTCATCAAGCTTTATGAAGTTGAAACTAATTTCATATCTAGGTTGGAGTTTTTAATTGTATTTTTCAATAATAAAGATCAATTTTCCAAAAGATTAGCTATTTATACAAGCGAAAAATCAAAATCTGAAAGAGAGTTGGCGTATTTTTCGTAAATGCCTGATGTAACCATCCACAACTAGTTTTATTATGAAAAGAAAAATATTACTCTACAAAAATAGAAGAATAATCTTCTATGGAAAATATTTCTTAATAACTTGTCCGTTGACAGGCAAAGAGTCTCTTTTGCCTGCTAAATCCTGTAACACAAATGTTGATGGACCTAAGACTTCTACAATTTGAAAAGGACCAAGCCACATTCTTTGAAATTTTGTATGCTTTCCCTTTTCTTCATGTGCCTTGTCCCATTTTAAAACTAAGTCTCCCATCTGAAAATCTTTTCTGGTCATTATGTTTGAATCAAAAGAGGATTTTACTAGCGCTTGATGATGAGCATGTGTTTTCTTAGCTTGTTCTCGTTGTTCTTCTAATTTGATTATTTCCATCTATCTTAGGTGTAATGAGGAAGTTGGTATTTGATCAATGTATTGAACTAGAGACAAAGAGGGAATCGCTAAGTGAGTCGGAAGAACCACTTCTTTCCCATAAACTAAATTAAAGGGAGAAGTGCCGATGGAAGCTTTTCTCGTTATTCGGTCTGCCCACAAAGCGTATATTAAGGATTTATGCCAATTTTTATGATTTTGGTCTACTGTTCTTTTGATAATCTTGATTAGGTTTTTATTTGTAGACTCGGCTAATCTGTTACCCCGTGGATAATAATTGGCCGAATATTTGAGTTTGAATCCTCTTTGAAGTGCAAATTCGGTCATTGCATTTCCAGAAAAGTATGATGCATTATCGAACATTAAAGCGGAAGGTAATCCAAACCTGGTGATTATAAATTGATCTATGAACTCAATGATATTTTCAGCGTTAGTCGTCTTGAGTGGAACTGCTTCTACCCACTTAGTAAAATAATCTGTTGTTGTAAGGATATATCTATGCTGCTTGGAAGAGTGAGGAATGATCTCACCTATTATGTCCAATCCCCACTGACTGAAGGGTTTATCGATGTTAACTGGTTGTAGTGGTAAGGATGGCTTCTTTTGTCTCCCAGCAGTAGTTTGGTAGACTTGACATTTCCTCACGTAACTGTGCGAGTCTTTGAATAACGTGGGCCAGTAATACCTTGCGCGCAAGATTTTATGTGCAGTAGCATCTCCAACATAGTGTCTGCCTGCTGGCCCATCATGGAGTTCCTGCAAAACTTTTTCAGCTACAGATTTCTCAAGACATCTAGGGAGAACATAATCGTAATTCATTCTAAACAGAATTCATTTATGACATGATATTGTTTGGCTTTCAACCTTAGAGCTCTTTTCTTAGTATGATCGAGGTTTGAAGGAGCATATCCGTTCTTAAGATAATAAATGATATCAACGTATAATGACTGTTCATCATTTAGGCTTACCTCGCACATTTGTACCTCTACAGATGGAATTTCTGAAATTTGCGACGCTCCAGCTAGCATTTTGCAAAAGCCTTGACTTCTTACAATATTTGCTGGTTTAATTTCTATGTCATATTCTTGTAAGGCAGTTACCCAATTGGCCCTCTTTTCACCCACATCCTTTTGCACTAGAAGATTCCTTAGCGCTGGAAACAATACTATAATGTTAGTATGGGTTTTGAGTAGAAAAGGTCTGAAGTATTTGATTGCTTTGAAAACGGCATAAGCCTGTTTCTCTACATCTGAGTAATTTAATTCAGCACCCTGCAAATTTGAACTGAAAAAAGCAATTGGTGCTTCTGCCTTTTCTTGATTCATTTGAGTGAGTATCGTAGCATATGACCTATCTGAGGCAAATGTGTATAAAATAAAAGGCTCTGAAAAATTCAGAGTTGCTAAAGATGGAGCATTAATGATAGCTTGTTTGATCAGGTTGAATGCTTCATGTTCATCTTGGCCCCATTTAAAATTAGAGTTCTTTTTTATCATCGTTTGTAAAGGGGATACGATTCGTGGAAAATCTGGAACAAATCTCTTTACAAAATTGATTTGACCAAGGAAAGATTGCATGGCTTTTTTGTTATGAGGTAGGGATATTTCAGAAATTTCTTTGATTCTGTCAAAATCGATGTGAATTCCAAATTTTGACACTATGAATTCTAGAAGTTTCCCTTCACTTAATGTGAAAAAAGATTTCTTTGGGTTAAGTGAAATTCCATTCCTTAAACATCGTTGGAAGATTTGTTTCAAGTATTTGAGATGGTCACTTCGTTTCTTGGAATACACAGTTATATCATCCAAATAAATTACTACAGATTTATTGACTAAACCTTTAAATGCAATGTCCATGGCTCTTTGAAATGTGGCACCAGCATTAATCAAACCAAATGGCATCTTTCGATATGCATATGTGCCCCATTTAGTTATGAATGTGGTTTTTAATTGATTATCAGGATGTACCAACACTTGATTGTATCCTGAAAATCCATCGAAGAAAGACATTAGTTCTGAGCCCGCCACTGCCTGCAATATCTGCTCCATAGCTGGTAAAGGAAAATTGTCTTTTTGACAGGCCTTGTTAAGATTTCGAAACTCAATACAAATTCTAATATCTCCGTTTTTCTTTCTAATAGGTACCATATTGGAGACCCATTTAGAATGTCTGACGGGAAAGGTTATCTTGGCTTTCAACAGCTTATTGAGTTCAGTTTTTATCTGATTTTCTAAGTTGGGATGGATCTTTCTCAATTTTTGTTGGACAGGTTTTTCATTATCGGTTATTGGAATAGTATGTTGGATGATAGAAGTGTCGTATGTTTTGAGTTCATCATAGTTCCAAGTAAAAACGTTTTTGTATTGTCTCAAAAGACGAATATATGCTAGTTTTTCTTCAGGGGCTAGGCCGAGGCCTAGATTTATGTTTTGGGGTTTGGCATCAGTTCCTAGGTTTACTAATTCATAATTCAAAGTTGAACTTTGGAGTTTTGAATTGGTAGACCTTTTAAACCAATCTTTCAAATCGTACAAGTCTTCTAACTTGACCACTAATTTAGGTATAGCATTATTAGTGCTATTTTGTTGTAATTGTCGATCATGTTGGTCTTCGTCAATTATTTGGTTGGAGTAGGATCCTTCAGAAGTAAGGAAATTTACGATATCAGGATCGTCGTTGAATATTCTCCAATTTGTTATGTTGTCAGGAATAGATGGTCTAAAGATTAATTCTATTGAGAATCTATCTGGACTAAAATCTTCGGAAGGAATGAGCTTAGAAGCTACGTTAGCTAAAAGGTCGGCACTTGCATTCTGGAGCCTGGGAATTGATGAAATATTGAATGCTATAAAATGCTCAGTCAGATCTTGAACTAAAGATTGATAGTGTTTTAAATGCCCTGATAAGCAATGTATAGTATTACGTACCTGTCTGACTACAATTTCAGAGTCTCCGGAGACTTGGAGGTACTTTATGTTTAACCCGATTGCTTTGTACAACCGTTGGACTAAAGCTTCATATTCTACTGTATTGTTGGTACAATCAAATTCGAGCCTACATGTTAACATGATTTTATCTCCTTCTAGACTAATTAGCACGCATCCTGCTCCTGCTCCTTCGTTAGATTTAGAGCCATTAAAAAATAATTTCCAAAACAAAGATTTATTTACAGGTTTATCTAAAAAATTGATACACTTTGAACTATCCGTTTGAGAAAAAATTTCGACTTGAGATAAATAAAATGTTCTAAATACGGTGACGTATGAGCATTAAAATTGCCGAGAAAAGAATCCACTGAGTAATTGCCAATTATGCTACTGTTATATGCTACTGGTTCATTTTTCCCCTCTAATTCCGTTACTATGTACTTCTGATGTAATTTGCGTTCAACTTCTATTTGATTTGGCTTACCATTGTAAGTAAGCCACATGTGCGACCAGTCAGTTGCAAAGTATCCATGCAGTTTTTCTGACCAATCCCTGCTAAGAATTAAGCCGTAAAATTCAGGGATATCAGTGACTAAAATGTCAATCACTTGACATACCTTCGGGTTGGATGACAGCCTTATGGTTACTTAATTTAGTTTGCCAATGACTTCGACTTGAGATCGATCTAGCTGAACAATGCGAACAGCGGATTTCTGTGGTTGAACATTTAATTTGGTGCATATAGACTTTGGTAAAATATTCGATGATGCACCGGAATCCACTAAACAATTATATACATTTTTGTTAAAAATTTCATAAGTAAGGAGAAAAGGGGGAGTATGAGATCTCGATCTTCCTCCAATTAAAGCGATGTCGTTTGGATCAATCTTGTTCGTCGTATTAGTTGGAGGTCTTCCCATGTTCTGGGAAGCTTGAGAAATTACAGCGGCAGGCAAAGGTGCAACTGGCACAGCATGTAATTCTTTCATCATTATCTTTTGTTGATGCTTTAGCTTTCTCAATTCGTACAGAGTGATGTTAGCCCTAGTCTTTTTCATGTCTTCTATGATATTGTACTCCATTTCATCCGAAACTATCAGTGTTTTAGATGGAGTAGGTGAATCTGTTTGGACTCGGCTAGTTTGAGCCACTTTAGATGTTGTTTTCTTTGTTGCGACTTTATCCTTTGTTGCAGAGCTTGCACTCTTTGGTTTTGGGGTAGTTTGGGGAGGATCAAGCTGATTTCTACTTCGTGTGTTAACTGGGAATACTTTTTGATCTTCTTCTTGTGGGAGGATGAAATCCACATTCCTTGTAATTCTCAACTTCTTCATCATCGGTTGCCCTTCAGTGGCAATTTCCTCTTCCTCTTCCTCGGATTCAGCACTTGTAATAGCATTGGGTGGCCTTGAATCTGTGGACGGGCCTCTTTTAAAAGCTCTGTAGGGCCTTTTTCGAAGAAGTTTCTGCTACTTTCTTTTTTTATGTCGACCATTTCATTGGACATGGTCTTCAGAACTTTTTGCAATCCCTCCAAATTGAATGGATCTTTTGCTTGTTTCTTCTTGGACTCTTCTTTGAAGGTGACCTTTTTAGATTTCCGTTCCTCTATTGTGGACTTCTTCTCTAGGGCTATTATACATTTCTCTACTGCTATGGCTTCTTTCATGTTTTCGGCTAAGGTTATTTTATTAGCCCTATCCACGAAGATTGCTATGTTTGATGGTAAAGCAGTGATATACCATTCACATCGCACTTCTTCGCTGGGCTGAGAAGCAGTAGGAATTTTGTTTAGAATTTTATTGAGACGTAGATTGAATTCTTTGATCGGCTCTCTAGATTCAGCCCTAAGATTGGATAGGTCATTGATTAACGTTGCCGTAGACCTGTCGTCACCAAACTTGGTTAGGAATTGATCTTGGAAGATGTCCCAACTAGTAATAGATCCAGAGGGTAATGAGAAATACCACGATCCGGCTGTTCCTTGCAGAGTATAAGGAAACAGTCGAACAACAACATCTTCATTAGTAACCCCGTTGAGATTAATGGATAGCATAAAGTTGTTTATGTGCTCCTATGCTAGCATGCCTGCCTCGGGATTGAACTTAGGCAGCGATTTCTCAGGATGGGCAGGTATTTGACTCAAGGGTACAAGCATTATGACTGCCCCAGGGTTGTTCCATGGAGACTGGGTCATTGTTGAACTACTAACAGGGGGAAGTGTAGAAGATGATCCCTGTGGTTGGGAAGATGAAGATATTATGATCGCAGATGATTGAGGAGGAGTTGTAGGGATTCCACTAGGTGGATTGATAATGGTCTGGAGTGGAGGAGTGGATGGTTGACTTCGTGGTGAAGAGGTTGAGATGGATGATGTTGATGAAAGAGTCTCGTTGTCGGACCCTTTAGGTGATTTCCTTGCTCTTTTCCTTTTGGGAAGAGATAATTCGGTGGGTCGAACACCAAACTTTTCACTCTTTAATCTGGTTAGGGGATGAGCAGGATTATACTGCGAAGTCACGTTGCCCTTAGATTTATCAGATCTTTGAGGGGAAATAGAAAATCACTGAAGTTTGTGAATCAGAGATTCGACTTCAGGAGGTTCTATAATAGATTGTTCCGAAATGTCAAGGTTTGTAGCAGCGGTTGATGCTCCGGCGACTTCTAACTCAGGATTTAAGAGTAATGGAGAAGTCGGGGAAGATGGTGAGGGCGATTTACTCTCAGAATGGTATTTTGACTTGGATTTACTTGCCATTCATAGTTCAGGCCCTCCTTCTAGCGCCAAATATGTTGAAGGCCTCGAAAATCGGGTCTACAACAAGGGGGATACCTGCCCGGTCCTAACCTTGGTTGGCAGCTCCTTATCCGTTTGGTATAGCAGGTCCGACTAAGGATATGGGACCAGTTTCCCAATTCAGTGTGTGTGTGAGAGAAAGATGGGTATTTCTGTTCTAAATGGAATACTTCTATTCTAATTCTAATCTAATGCTATGCTGTTGTATTCTAATAAACAGAAAAAATCATAAAATTTATGCTAACCCAGGGTGTGATCTTCTTCTATGTGATCTAAAAAGATTTCAAACAATAACTGGTAATAAAGATCATTCAGCTATTATAAGAAAAGAATTCAATAAAGATGAACTACTTCGTATAAGAAGTTAGACAAAACAGTTGTGAAAAACTTATCGCATAAATGAGCTATTCATACACTAAGCATAAATAAATAGCTATCACCATACAAAAGTGCCAAATGATAACTCAGGCATCCATATGCAATATATAAACAACTGAAAACTAAATATCACTTTAACGCATAAGCAAAAATGGTTAAGAGATCAAAGTACCATTTATAACTAGTCCTACTCATGAGCTTCAAGCAATAATTGATTTATCTCTCCTTGATTTAACATCCACTAAGGGTACAGAAGTGCAACATCAGTAGCATATATCAAATGCAAATATCAAATAAACCTTGTTCCATTCATTCATCAAAACCTCCTCTGAGGATGCAAAAGTGCATGTTCTAAGGACAAGTTTTTTGATAAATTTCTGGACCCTTCTCTAAATGCATGAGAAGGGTTTAAATACTACTAACTAAATAACTTATTTACAAAAATTCAGGATTCAGTTTAAATGACTGTACTTTTTCTAACTAAAACTATTTCTAAAATTAAATCTAATATCTAACAATCTCTAAATTTGCTCCTTAACATCGCAAGCATTCAGTATTTTCCTGAGTAGAGTCGGCTGACTGTCTTCCGTCTTTGGTTGAGTTAAGCAAACAGAATCGACAAGAGCTGGCACTATCTTCTCAGCAAAATTGATGATATAATTGAGAGTCATCCAATGACTATGTGGCTTTACCATGTATGTCTGGTAATAGTCCCATTTTAACTTGGTTAACCCTCGGATTGCTTCTGTTTTAGCTTTCTGTTTCTAGTTTGTTTCTATCACTGCTTCCTTGCAATTTTCGGGGCTTGCAGGTGACTGAGTAATTAGAAGCCTTCCTTTTCGAGCAAGTTTTCTTAGCTAATCGTGCATCGGAAACTGCCTCTGTTTCTTGATCCGGGCTTCCGTGATGCGTTTTTCGCCTCTTGCGCCTTTTTCTCTTATCGGTATAAAGCTGAAAATTTGTAAAAATAGTGATTCCGTGAGCTCTTGACCCTGAGCATTAAACTGTCTGTTTTTGGTATCAGCATCATTCGGTACCCATTCAACCATAGCTAGATATGAGAAATCTGTGATGGATGCCTCAGAAGAGTTTTGCGGCTCTTTCTCTCCCTTAAGTGGATTAGGTGTGCCTTCCGATATGGACATTGGAGTACTGTCTTTCCTCCTCATATTTTCCTGCATACTGCCCTATATAATACTTCGTCCTTTGTTCCTGCAGTTTACAATTGAGGTGGAAGTAATGATAAAAATAACGACAAGAAAACTTTAAATGCCGAAGATATGCAAAACACACCACCTTACATGAACTTGTTCTTCGAAAAACACAACACCATACTTCATTAACAACTAGCAACAACTCATTAATTCGCATTAAAGTGCATGTCCAGTTTTTGGCCTAAAAAAGTTTTCTCGAATAATGAGCCAGAACCAATTGCGATGGAGAGGTTTTGTGATTTTGCTTTTCGATATCGCAGATCGTTGTATCGCATTACCGCAATTGCATCGTGTTGTTCTATCGCAAGGTTTCTTGGTCACACTATCGCAAGATCGCAAGATCGCAAAATCGTAGGATCGCAAGATCGCAAATTGCTTAATCGTTATAATCATTATATGTAATTCATGTGAATTTTGCGATGTGCGATATGCGATATCGCATATCGGCGATTTTAAGGTTTTTTAATGTGAGTAGTTCTTAATGCATGCGATGCGATGGAGTTTCGCGTCGCAATCTCGCGTTTTTATCATTTTGGCTTATTTAGAAGGTATCCTATCATTCTTTGTGCGATGCGATCTCTCTTACGGAGTGAATTTACTTTCTTCATTATGAAACTTAGGTTTTTTAGATTCTCCAAAGGTATTTCCCTAAGTCCATGATGTTATAAGTTTCATCTAAAAAGAAATATAACACTAATTGATTTTTTTTTATTTTTTTACTAAGGGTCCCCACTTATTTAGTATTAGTAATAACACTTCATAAGGAGGGGGGTTGTTGGTGGCCACAACAGGTCCTTACCATGTTATTGGCCCATAGTGATGAGTGTGACAATGGATATTGATCCCATCAAAGATTATTACCGACACTCTTGTAGTTTTTACCCGTGGTATTAAATAAAGGATAAAATATATAAAGAGGTGAATATCAAAGTGCTAGGTGTGAAAGTGAAAGGATTTTTTATGAATACTTCAATTTGAAGTATATTTGCATTGTAAGTGCCATAATTGTCACATAGATCTGAAATAATTATGCACCAATGAATACAATGATGGATCAGGATCATGAGACCTGAAATGACTTTTCATTGTACGATATGCTCATGGATTGACTAGATCTAAGTATTGACGCATGTTTTTATCTCTAAATATTATGATATGGGTCTTTCTAAAGTTCTGAAGAGCTGTGCAATTTTAGGTCAAAATTTGCAGATCTATACAATGGTTGGTCTCGGGAAAAGTGTGTATACACACGGGTTCACTTCTTCAAAGTCGTGTATCTAAAGTAAGGGTTTTTGTTTATAAATGATTGATAAACCTTATCAATGTTGATGTTTCTTTTTTGTATGTCAACGATGTCCTCATGTTGATCTGGATTGAGTGATAATAACTGAAGTAGATCTAATTGGATGATGAAGGTGAATTGGGTTACACGTTGATTGGTTGAAAATATTATTGATGTTGCTGACTGTATGAGGGTTCTGTAAGATTATGCAATATTTTAGAATACCTCTGGTCAACTTTGTGTCTGATTCAGAATTACAAATTTTCAGTTTTCATTATATTAAGACCTGTACGCGAGTTTCTCTATAGAAAATCATGTATACACGTGGGTTGCCTTAAGTGAAGTAGCATATACACTTTGGCAAATGAATGATCAAGGTTGCAATTGATTTTGTGTGTTGATGCAGCATTCTGAGTTCAGTTATGTGTACTAGTTACAATGATCTGACTATTCTAGTTGATTGGTTGAGTTTTGATTAAGTGTTAGTTGATTGGGTTTCAGTGATTGGTTGATTCAATTGTGTCAAATATTGATGATTGTTGAGGTTAAGTGTTGACATTAGATCCAGTGTGAAAATTCATGAAATGTGGTCCATGGATGTTGTTGAGGGTTGAAGCCTTCAGTGAAAAAGTCAAAGCTTCCTGCCAATAGTAGTTGGTGATCAGATCAGGGGATTGGAGCTCCCTTCCAGTAGGAGCTGGAAAACAAGTGAAGGTTGTAGCCTTCAGTAGGTGGATGCCTGCATACTAGTATGAGTCTACACCAGTACAATAATGTAAGAATTTTTTGATATTAATAAGTTTTGAAGACTGAGATGAAAACAACGGTGGTTTTATCCCACATTGGGTTTCCACCTTAAATCTTGGTGTTCATGTGTGTTACTTATGTGTGATACTTTATTCCATTCTTACTGCACCTATTTACTGCTTATCAAATGCATGATAAATCTCTTACATTCTGATTCAAGTTTAACAAATAAAGAATTAGTTGTTTTACAAGTTTACTGAGCATACGCTAGTTTCTTTTACAACAGTCGCATATAAACGCTAGTTGGGTTCAGTCAAGTCGCCTATACATTTCAGAAAAGAAAATTATTATTATGAGTTTTTTAAATACTAATTCACTCCCCTCCCCTCTCAGTATTTTTCCCAACAATTGGTATCAGATCAGGTCCTTCAAAAGAAGCTTGATCGCTTGAAGGAATATCTCGCAAGATGAGAAATCATGATGGAACGACATCTATCAGACCACCACTCTTCAACGGAAATAATTTTATATATTTGAAGACAAGAATCGGATCCTATCTTCAGTCCTTTGGAGCAGATGTTTGAGCAATTGTGGGAGGTTACCAATATCCAGCTGCAGTTCCCATAGATGTAGCAGACAAGAAGATGTATGAAACCAATGCCAAAGTTGTCAATGCATTATTGGGAACTCTGACAAAATAAAAATTTGTCAAAGTTATGCAGCTTAACATAAAAAAATAAATATTGGACAAGAATTATTCAAAGTTATGAAGGCAATACCAAGGTAAAAAGTGTTAAACTCCAAACTCTCAGAATTCAATATGAAACTCTCTGAATGCATAATGGTGAAAGTATTGCCAGTTTCATTCTATGTATAGATGATTTTGTAAATCGCATGAAAAATCTAGGTGAAGAAATAAAGGACACTACTTTGGTAGAGAAAATATTAAGATCTCTAACTCCTAAATTCGAGTCAAAAGTATTTTCCATTTAAGAGAAGCATGATCTGCAGACTCTTACTGTTGTTCAACTTCATGGGATCCTGACTTCTTTCAAAATGAGGAAAGGAGGTCCCTCAGAAGTCAGAGAAACTACATTTAAAGCATCTGCAAAAGGAAAAGAAAAGGAAGAACGCAAGGAATCAGGATACATATCAAAAGAAGATGAGGTGAACTTTGTAAAGAAACTTCAATTGGGAACCAAAAGGTTCAGAGGTAAGCTTCCCTTCAAATGTTTTTCTTGTGGTAGAGTTGGTCATTATGTTACTAAATTTCCTCATAAAGGCAATCATGCCAAAGGAAAGGATATTGCAAAAGGTAATAGGAGACGGTTTGACAATATAAGAAGTTATTATACTCATGAAGATAGTGATGGCTTGTCAAATAGTGAAGAAGGTGAAGCTGATCAAGATCTTAAATTACTCATGGATTTTGAGAAAAATACTAATGAGTCTAATGATAAATTTGTGGATGCTTTAGAGGAAAAATATTTCTTTGAAGAAATTACTCAACTCAAAATTTTCTTGGAAGAAAACAAAGTAGCCATAGATACTGTGAAGAATCAAATCATAGAAAAGGAAAAGCTTAATGAGAAGTTAGAGTGTGAAGGAGTAAGTCTAAGAAAGGAACTTGAGAAAATAAAAACTTTGAATCTTAGATTTGCTAAATGATCTGAAACCTAGATGAAATTATCAAGGTAAAACACTCTCCTCTTATGAAGAGAGGTGTTGGATACACTGGAGAAACATCTCAAATAGAAAAGTCTTCAGCCACCATCGGAAGCTATCTAAATGCAGCAAAAACTAGTCAGCAAAGCTTCGATAATATAGAAACAATCAATCAACAAAGCTTCAATAATGCTACAAAAACCAATCAACGAAGCTTCAGTCCTCAACAAAAGAATAAATGCACTCCACAGGTAAATCATGTTCACTCCAATCCAATGATGAACAACAACAGAAGCACCAGTCAAAAGGTAAACAAACACCAGAAGATTCTATGATCATAGAAATTTCTTCTTTAATGGACATTGTTTCTCATGTCATAATTTTGGTCATAAGGTTGCTCAATGTGTTGCATCCAAAACTATCATGACTAGAGAAGTAAGAAAACAAAGGAATGAGACAGGAATCAAGAAGAACACTTATAATATCTTCTCACCTCTTATAGATGAAAATGAATATTCATTTTGCAATAACTTTGGACATGAAGAATCTAAATGCAGGAGAAAATTACGGCCAACATCTCAAAAGGAGCAAATATAAACAAATTCTAAGGTATGGAAAAGGAAGGAGTTACAGTATGAAAGTTGTGGCATAACATTATTTGCAGAAGGACAAGAAAATCAATGGTACATTCGTAGCGGATGCTCAAAACGCATGACAGGTGACAAAGATAAACTTATTTCATACAATGCTTTAGAGAAAGAAAAGAATGTCACTTTTGGAAATGACTCACCTGTTGTCATTAAGCGTAAAGGTTCTATTTTTCTAAAAGAAAAAGTTAAAGCTGGTAATTTTATGTATGTTGATGGATTAAAGCATAAATTTTTAGGTGTTAGCCAAATGTGTGACCAAGGAAATGAGGCGATATTCTGATCACAAGAATGTGTGGTTCGTGAACTTGACACAAGAAACACCATAATAAAAGGAACAAGAACCTCGAGAAGTCTATATATATTGAAAGGTGGTCAAGAACAATGTTGCCTAGGAAAGGCAAAAGAAAATTGGTTATGGCACAGAAGGTTGGGGCATCTAAGCTTCTCTCAAATAAGAAAATCAAGCAGGCTCAAAGTTGTTCGTGATTTACCCTACATCACTATACCAGAAAGTACCATATGTAAGTCATGTCAATTCGATAAGAAAACCAGAGTTCAATTCAATGCCAAAGAAGGATCAAAAATTAAGCCTCTTGAACATACTGATTTGTGTGGACCAGTAAGGAAAAAGTCACCTTGTGGAGAACAATACTATATCTTATTCATTGATGACTTTTCTAGAATGTGTTGGATCGGTTTATTAAAACACAAAGATGAAGTATTTGATAAATTTAAAGTCTTCAAGGCATTATTTGAAAATATTAGATCTAAAAATCAAATGTCTCAAATTTGACCGAGGAGGAGAATACATATCAGATGAATTCTTTGATTTTTGTGAACAACCTGGCATAAAAATACAATTTTCTATAGCTAAGACTCCTCAATAAAATGGTGTGGTAGAAAGAATGAATAGAATTGTTCAACAAATGGCTCATGCTATGCTTGATGATTCTGGAACTCCTGACACCTTCTGGGGTGAAGTTGCACATACTGCAGTAAATATTCTCAACAAGGGTCATGTTCATGTGAATAGTGATAAAACTTTGTATGAACTTTCGTATGGTAATCCTCCTGCTCTAAAGCATTTTAGAGTTTTTGGAAGCAAATGTTTCATCAAAAATAATAATGAAAAACTTGGTAAGTTTGAAGCTAGAGAAGATGAAGGAATACTTCTTGGATACTTATCTAGAAGCAAAGGATACAAATGTTACAACAAGAGACTTCAAAAAATTGTTGAGTGCATAATATGTTGTGATTGATGAAGCATGCATAGGGCCCAAAAGGGTAACATTAGCAAAAGAGGGATGATGATGATGAATTCTTTCCCACATCAAATCGCAATGATATAGAAGAAGAAACTAATGAAGCAACAGAAGAAGATACATCAGATAAAGAAAAGGCTCCATCCAGGTATGTTCAAAAGAATCATCCAAAAACTCAAATTCTAGGAGAAAAGTAATATGGGGTACAAACAAAAAGAACCCTTGTAGGATCTTCTAGTTATCTAGCTTTATTATCCACCATTGAACCACAAAATGTAAATCAAGCTAGTAAAGATGAATGTTGGGTTAAGGCCATGAATGAAGAACTTGATCAAATTGAAAATAATGATACTTGGGAATTGGTTCCAAGGCCTCATGATAAAAATGTTATTGGGACAAAATGGATATTCAAAAATAAGTTGAATGAAAATAGAGAGGTCATTAGGAACAAAGCTAGACTTGTTTGTAAAGTTTATGCTCAACAAGAAGGTATAGACTTTGAAGAAACATTCGCACTAGTAGCCAGACTTGAAGCCATAAGAATGTTTCTTTCATTTTCAAGTTTTTGAAATTTCAAAGTTTACCAAATGGACGTAAAATTTTCTTTCCTTAATGGAGATATAGAAGAAGAAGTATACATTGAACAACCAAAAGGAATCATTTTGGGAATGATGAAGATCTTGTATGCAAACTCAAAAAGGCTTTATATGGGCTAAAACAAGCCCTCTAGACATGGTATTATCGTCTTGACAAGTATCTTCAACAACAAGGTTTCACGAAAGGATCCGCGAACAACAACTTGTACACAAAAATTGAGGGTGATAAACTACTAATTATTGTTGTTTATGTTGATGATATCATCTTTGGCAGTAATGAAGAATCTATGAGCCAAAACTTTGATATTGTTATGCAGCAAGAATTTGAAATGTCATTACTTGGGGAACTAGCCTATTTTCTTGGTCTACAAGTGCAACAAACAAAGGATGGCATCTTTCTCTCACAAACAAAATATCTCAAGAAGATTCTAAAGAAGTATGGGATGGAAGATCAAAAACCTATATGTACTCCCATGATGATAGGATGTAACCTCAGTTCTAATGATTATTCTCCCATAGTAAACAAACCAGAGTACATGTCTATGATTGGAAGTCTTCTTTATCTAACAGGTACCAGACCATATATCACGCATGCAGTTGGGATTGTTGGATGTTTCCAAGCCAATCCAAAGGAATCACATCTTCAAGAAATAAAGAGAATACTCAAATATCTCCAAGGAACCTAAGACTTTGGTCTATGGTGTCCTAAAGATGCAGATCTTACCCTTCATGCATACACAGATGTGGATTGGGCTGGAAATGTTGATGACCGGAAAACCACTAGTGGGGTGCATTTTACATGGGACCCCGATTGGTATCTTGGTTCAGCAAGAATCAAAATTCCATTGCCTTATCTACAACGGAAGCTAACTATGTAGTTGTTACATCTTGTTGCACACAACTTCTCTGGATGATGCAAACATTACAGGATATACAAATCAAATGTTATCCACCCATCTCCATCCTATGTGATAATACAAGTGCTATTAGTATTTCAAAAAATCATTTTATGCACTCCAAGACCAAGCATATTCCTATTAAGTATCACTTTCTTTGAGAATAAGTACTTGAGCAAAAGGTTAAATTGGAGTATGTTCCCTCCAAAGAAAAAGTTGTTGATATATTTACTACACCCCTTCCATGAGAAGCATTTGAATATCTCAAACAGAAACTGGGAGTTGCCTCTACCTCATTTTGTTTTCATGCAGTCTGCTCAGTCTACAGGTGAAAATTTAGAAGGTTGTTGGCTATACGCGGGTTTCATGAGGTATAATTGCGTATATACACTAGTTTCTTTGCAGATAGTCACGTATGTGTTTCTATGATAGAAAAACGGTGGGACAAACTCAAGATTATCCTCCGACATGCTTCTAATAGCTATGATTTGATTTTTCTTGGTCTGGTGTTGATGGGTACAGTCTCCTGATATTGTATTGAGTTATGTTTTTTCTCATTGATATTTATCTCATTGATGAAGATGCTTTGATGAATGAGTTTTTGAAAATGAGCAGGTACCACAAGTTCAGGGGGAGCATTAGCTTGTAAAATATAATGCATTATTGGCATTCTGGTTGTTGAATTATGCTACTTTTAAGATCTTTTGGTCTCAATTATTAATGCCATATTTGTCGTTTGATGTAAAGGTCGTGTGGAGACATATGATGTAATAATTGTCATATTCAGACATCTTCATACTTTTGAGGTCATGTCAAATATGTAATCCCACATGGTTGGGTGTTAGTGTCAAAAATGTAATCCCACTTGGTTGGGTGGTTAAGTCAAATATGTATCCCTACTTGGTTGGGTGATTGATGTAAGTATGATTCCTAGGTGATAGAAAGGTCATATTCAGTTGAGTTATAGAGCCATGTTCTTCATGTGAAAATCTTTCTGAAGATTCAACATGTGCTCAAGGGGAGCATGGGTAGTATAATGTAAATCCGATCCAAAGGGGGAGATTTGGTCTGCTCTTTGCCCTTTGACCATTTTTGTTAGTGAGTTCCCAATTTTCCCTACTTCTTTTGTTGATTCTATCTGGTGGGCCCAAAACTTATCTATTTTCCAAGACAAAGTGATACTAACCAAGGTTGCTATGAGGATTATTGATTCTGCTTGCAAATCATTTAGAACTAAGACAAAAAGGAAAAAAAACTAGAATACTAGCTATTATAGCTCCAAATCTCAACCCCTCCTTCTAGACCTGGTCCAGATACTTAAAAAATAGTGTTTTACTCCCTATACGCAGCATTGCCCAGAGCTAAACGTGTGTGTACGCGGGTCTGTGTATACCCAACCCGCGTATATGTCTTTAAAAAAAAAAAAAAAAAAAATCTACTTCATTTCGGGCAGAGATCATGGGTTTTACATGTTGATTACCTATTAGTGCCCGTGGCCCAACTGTTCCCAATGAATTCCCAACTAAAAAACTACTTTGGGAGAAGTATAAAAAGGCTTCAATGAGAAGGCCTAAAGGGGGAGAGAATAGAGAGAAAAATCACTCTGCTAAGATTATCCCTGATCAAGTCTGAAGATCCTTGTGCTTCCAGCACTTCCCCCATTATAGGAAACCCTTGTTTCCTTGAGTTATGATGTCATTTCACTAGTTGAGATATCTTTGTGTGAGTCATGGAAGGATCTTTTTGAAGACTTGGGATTCGACGGATCCGGAGGACGGTTCCACTTGGAGCCTGCAAGAGGAAGATTCAGGTGATATCATTCCTTGCTTTGTTTTAGTTATCTGCAATAAAGAAACATTTGTCTTCTTCCCGAAATCAATCTTCTTCATGCTTATGATGTTGTTGTTATGGTTTGCATATGAATAGTTGTTTCAATTGTATAATTAACTACATTTCAATATGTTATGAAGTTGATTTCTATATGATACTTGGTCCATCTATTGCTATGCTTCATTGAATTGGTTGTTTTTCAGGTTTAAGGATCGAAAGGAACTCCAAGAGGGTTTGGACCCTGGCTGGATCTACCCGAACAAAGGACCCCCAAGTGCACCTCTCTTCACGTAGTTTTCTTATTTAAGTATCATGGCTGTGTGGAATGCTTGTTTTTTACAGTAGATAACCCCCGCTCTATTAGGGTGTTCACCCAAAACCCTAGGGGACTTTGTCCCTCAACAAAATTGGCGACTCCACTGGGGACAATAGTATTGTTGTTCCTAGTTTGCGTTATTTTAAGCCAATCAAGGCTCAGCCATAGTTGTTCTTACTGTAACTGGTTTTTCTGTTCCTGTAGGAACTTATACTTTAAGTCTGAGCAGTTTCTTCAGACCTATTTTTTTCTTTTTCTTGTATACGCATTTTTGTCAAGTTATAGTAGTGTATGTACACAAGTTTCCCCATATGAACCTGCGTATACACAGGTTTCTTTGGGCTGAATCATGTATATACACCGTTGTGTATTGACACAGTCACGTATACCCTAATTTTCCAAGATTTTTTCAAATCTTTTTGTTTCGGAAGATGTGTTTGCTAGTCTGAGTATTTCCTGAGCAATCAATTTTTGTTGTCAGTCTTTGGTTTTGCAGCAAGTTTTCGGTTTCGAATTCTCTCTGTTGTGGAAATTTTTGGTCTTGTTTTTGCTTTGTTTCAAGTGTCATCATTTGTGTTTGAGCACATAAGATTTATTTTTGAGAATCTTGGTTGTTCTAGTCTTCCAGAGCAGAAATATTGGTTTCAATCTTTGTGACAAACTTTATCTTTGTGATTTTCTTGCTTTGTGTCAAAACTGCATCTTGTGGCCATTTGTTTTTCTTGCTTTTTGAAAGTTGTTGAGTGACAGTTTTGAAAGTTGTCTTTCTTGGTCATTTGATCATTGTCACCAAGCTATTTTTGCTGCTTTTTGGTCGTTCAGGGCATCTTGAAACACCTATTTTGTTGAGTTTTCATCCATTTTGAGTTGATAACTTGAAAAGTGGTTTTGTTTCCTATTTTTCAGTCTCAAAGTTTTCAATAGTATTTGGAGCACTTTTGAAAAGTTGTTTTTGCTTTTTGTGAAAAAGAAAACTCCTTAAAAAACTTGGTTTTTGATTTATTTTGCCTTGTTTTCATTTGTTTCATTTTTGCAAGTGAGAGTGCATTTTATTTGTCTTGAGATTTGCTTTTAGTGTTTGGATGAAAATGAGCATTAGGAACTTATATTGTATCTAAACATCTTAAGTGGCTAATTAGAAGTGATAAACAATTTACTTTCATTCTTTGCTTTAGAGTAATCTTAAGTTTCTTTCATCTTCATTACACCTTACATTAGGATAGTTTTGCATTGTTAATGCATTAGTAATCTTTTTTAGTTTTTGCGTGTGTGAAGTGTGTTGCAAGAAAAGAAAAGAAAAAGTTTTTGCTCTATCAAAGTTTCGTAGAACCCAAGTAGAAGTTGCTTTTCATCGAAAGAAAAATGATTGCATTCATGTAGCTACTTTTTCTCTGTTTTTGTTGAGTCATACACACATCATTAGTTTCACTTTTGTTTATCCCTTGACTTAAGTACAACCGATTTAAAAACAAGCGCTAAATAAAATATACTAGAACTTTTTTTATATTGTCAATTTAGACACACCAACAAGTTTTAGCATATTTAGGGCCTTGGATTAGGCGAGTGTAGAGAAAACTCTCCAAGGCCACTTTAAACTGTCAAACATAGAAGTCTGAATAATGAGTGCAAATCCACTAGCGTTAGGAAGACCAGGAAAGCTCCAAATCTGGGAGTTAAGCACGAGGGTTTTTGAAGGTAAGGAAGAGAGATACCCCCTCTAGTACTTGTTGGATCTTACCTCATGACTGTTCTTCCTAGCTTCTGAGGGGAATCCTGTGGCACCTGAGGTCGATGTTGTATCACTCTCAGTAGTACTTCTGGAGGGCACCCTTGCGAAGCTCGGGGGCTTGCACCGGCACAAAGCTATTGTTTGGAGGTTAGCGTAACTTGCTCTGATACCTTCGCTGGTAGGCCTAGGTTGTCATTATCCTAGACTATCTTCGAAAGGCCCCTACTTCACTTTCTTGTATTTTGGTGTCCGGTCCTCATCACCCGGAGCGGAAATACTTGAAAGTTGTTTGACTGGCTGACTTCTTTTAGGGACTTTATAGTTGAGTGCTCTTTTCTCCTTGTATATATTTGGCTTTAGGTATTTTTGTCTAGTCACTTTTTGGACTTTGTATTCTGAGTGACTAACTTACCACTCCGCCGATCTTGAAAGTCTTTTGGTCGTTCTTTCGGAAGTTATGGAGTTGCCTCCTCAAGGGCAAGGTGTTGTTTGTGTATCTATCTTCCTTGAAAAATCATTTGTACATTCCCGTAAAGGAAGGGTCTGCGAATCAGTTAGACATGGCCCATATTCCTATGGAAACCACCCAAGATACCCTCCCAAAAGGGGATCCTTGTGCTTTTCCTTTCTTTGGAAATGTTGGTACTCCCTTAATGGCCACTTTTAATGTTCCTGGATTGAATGTTGGACTACCAGTTTGGCTGTGGTCCACTCCGAATATTCCTCATGTTCTTGAAGCTTCTCAGTTGAATGCTTTATTTCAGGGGCATCACATGGATGTTAATCATTCATCTTCTTTCAAAGATAAATCTAGGATTCCTCTTTCTCCTCCTTCTTGTAATAATAAATCTAAAAAGAGGAGAAAGAGGAAGACGAAGAAGAAGAATAATTTTATCCATTCATCATCAACCTCTGCTAGTCATGTTGAAGATGAGCCTTCAGCCGCTACAAGTCATGTTGGGGGCACAATTCTAGTCACTGCGAGTCATACTAGCAATTCATCATCAACCTCTGCTAGTCATGTTGAACATGAGCCTTCAGCTGCTGCAAGTCATGCTGGGTGCACAAGTCTAGTCATTGCAAGTCATACTAGCAATTCATCACCAACCTCTTCTAGTCATGTTGAAGATGAGCCTTCATCCACTGCAAGTCATGTTGGGGGCACAAGTCTAGTCGTTGCAAGTCATACTAGCAAAGAGTCACCGACCTCTGCAAGTCATGTTAAAGACTCTCCACAAACCACTGCTAGTCATGTTGGCGAAATGGAGGGTATAAGAAACCTGGACGTAGAAGTTTGAAACCTAAGTTCCCTTGTAAGATATGCAAGGGAGACCATCTTACTCATTTATGCCCTGGTATTCCAGAGGTACAAAGGATATGGTCCGAGTCTTAAAGTTCTTCTACTCCTAGATCTGATATAGTTTCTCATCAATCCCATCAACCATTGGTTAATAATGTGGTAGATCCAGTGCAATCAATGGCTAATTACACTCCTCTTTTGGGGGGTGAGGTGCCTAACAAAAGAGTCTGTTTTATTTCTAGTACAGAGTCTTCTGGTATAGGGGGCATTCCGGTTGTTTCGAATGTTCCCCCTCCAAGTTCTAGGAATGTTTCCTTTGATTGGGACAGTCTTGTCAAGCCTCGTCTTCCTTCCACTGCACCTTTCCAAATAAAGGTCAGGGTTAGTTTCACAACTGTCTATCGATGTATGGTGGATGAAGGATCCTCTACAAGTATTATATCCTCTTTGACTTGGAAAGCTTTGGGTTCCCCAAAGTTTTTGACAACTCAGAGTCAGTTGTTAGCTTATGACAAAAGACCTGGTGAATCTATGGGTGTTCTCCCTCAATTGCCTATTACTTTAGGTGGGAAGACTGTCTTAATCGATATGATGGTGGTTGACAGCCCTTTAGACTTTAATATGCTACTTGGGCGTGATTATGTCTATGCTATGAATGTTGTGGTGTCTTCACTCTTTTGAATGATGTGCTTTCCTCATAAAGCACATCACTATTGATCAACTTGCATCTGATAATCACCACCCTAATTCGACCTTACTACAGAATACCCCTTTGTTTGTTCCAAGTGTTCAAGTAGACTCTACCCCGCCACGGGTGAATTATGTGGCATTGAATCCTCAATGTTCAATCGCTTTTGAGAAGGATCCTTTGACCTATTATTCTCCTTCTTGGGACTTGGTCCCAGCGGTGGACCTAAAGATTCTTCCTATAGGGACATGGGACCCCTTAATTCCCTCTTTTGATCCTTGTAGTTCTCATGATTTCTCAGAACTTGATTTACCTTCACAGGAGGAACTCTTTGAAGCCATGAGTTTTGACTACCAAAGGAGTCCGTGGCATGAGCCCTGCAAGGGGTTTGTCCAGAAGAACTATTATGTGTAAGCCGCAAGGTTGTGTGGTTCCCTGTACCATATTCTATATATAAGGTACGCATTTTTCAAGTTTTGTATTCTATAACACAAGATTTTATATGAAGTTTATATGTGGGATATATTAACTTCTTGTCTAGTGTTCCTATTTATGTATACAGAACTTGGAAGATTTCTCCTTTGGAAATTTTTATGGTCAGTCCGTTCTAACAAGTATTGGTTCTCGAAACTATCTTATAGGTTAGGTTTTTCCACCTGCATTGTGCATTTATCAGTTTCCTTTCCCATTTTGGCCTTAGGATCGACCCCACCAAGTTATGGTGCAAAACCTTCTCATTGCTTAGAAGTATCATGACTTGTGTGGTAGAGCCTACCTTATCATGGGTGCCTTAGTTAGTACCTTATTGTCACTTGGCACTCATGCCAATTTTTTTTCCATAGGCTCGGGAGTCCTCTTTAGTCCCGCCATGACTTATGCGCTGAAAACTCATTCCTCTTTGCTTCTTCACTTCGTTCTCGCCTTATACCCTAGAGGCTCCTTCATGTTGAGTTGTACTACTACATTGCATTTTGACCATTTGCACACTTTGGCCTTGAGCTGGGTTCACTTGGACTCGTGTTTAAGCCAACTTTTGACCATGACATCTGCAAAATCAAACTTGCATCCCCTTGACTTCCGCAACTTGACACACAATGACCCGTGGAAGGAACACACCTTTTAGTGTCTTTGACCAGTTTTCTCCTCCCTGCATTGAGCATAGGATTGTTCCATTCCCAAGAACTAGATCATCTGCTTCACTGACACTCGTTCTTTCCACTGTATTATAGCATTATTTTATTCTTTTTCAAGCTTAATGAAAAAAGACAAAAAAATTTATATATTCCAAAAAAAGAGTGGGAACGGGACAATATTTCCATTTATTGTTGGCAGCTAGAGTCAGTCGTGTCACCCTTGAACAAAGCACTCAAAACAAAGTCTCCTCCATTTGGGCGGGATTTAGTTTGACTTAGGTATGCCTTAGCCTTGTTATTGAGTTAGTTCTCCTCTGATTGGTTATCTCTTCCAATCTTATGGAGAGTTCGTCTGTGCCTCCTGCATGACGAACTTATACAGAGTCATCATATGCTACCACATAGTCATCATTGAGTCATGCTTTTGTTCAAGGGAAGTAAGCCTGAGTCGGCCTCTCTGCGGTGTGCCTTGACTCATTTTTCTGTCGGCCATCCCTGGTTGTCAGTGTCTTGTCTATGATCACATCAGTTATATTGGTCCTTTACTCGTGCTAGTTTGAGAAGGTCTCCATTGACTTCTTACTAGTGGGTCTTGTCCTTATCGACGACGACATCTTACTCTGAGGACAGGCCTAGAGCCGCACCCTGGCCCTATTTTCATTATTGATAGATCACCTTATTCTTAGCATCGATCAGTATTATGGGTCTTTGACCGAGTGGTTTCCCTTGTGTTCAACATCAGCTTACACTATCACACATTGGGATTCGTGTAGTACCTTGGTTTCCATTTGACCCTATTGGTGGATACATCACCTCTGTGGCAGCTTTCATTATTGGTTGGTTCAGAGGGTTTCTGTCGTGTGCTAGACACATATTGTGTACGCCGGAAACATGCTTCGATCAGGTTACTACATCTTTTTCGTCTGATTCCATCCACATTATTGGCCTGCGGGTTACACTCGCACTAGATTGATGAAGGATGCCTTAATGCCTTCCTTCTAGCGGATCTTTCCCCATCAACTACGACTCATTGCTTTGGGGCAAAGGTCTAGAGTCCATTTGGCAGTACCTTGGGGTTTGCAGTCATCAATGGCAGATCCTTTGCTATCAATAGTGGGAAACCATCATTGTCTCCTGATTGATATATTCTTACAGGTGTTCGACTTCAGCTCATCTATTCACACTTGTTAGATTGTACTGGGTACCTTGACTCTCATTATCATTATCGGTGAGTAGTATCACGTTTGTTAACGATATACATCAATGACCGGTAATCAAACGATTTATCACATGGTCAACTTCAGATCATTTATTCCCATTGTGTAGAAATGTACCATGGTGATCGGTGAAGACCTCGGGTTGCATCAACACTCATTGGTTCACTTGATAGTTGCTCCTATTGTTGCTAGTTGATACCATTCCACCATATATGTTGCAGTCATTCATGGCGACATTCTATATGTTGGCACCTGAGTTTGTAGTGTAGTACCATCTTATTCCACCATGTTCATTTGGTACTTTTGGGATCAGTCTTTGATATCAGTGATCAGCCTTATCCTTCGGAATCATTGACATTCTTATATGTGATATTCAGACATGTACTTGTTCGATCATGATCAGATGATCCATTATGTATTTTCCAATCTTCTATACATGTATACTTAGTGGATCCGTTTGTAATTGATACGCAGACATGCTTTACTTTCTCTGAGCATGGGTATGCCCACCTCAGACAATGTTTCTTTCTGATCTCCTTTTTTGGCTTGGCAGGCTGAACTCTAGTGAATTCCTTCTCAGTTTTTGATAGGTTTCCTTTCCATGTACTTAATACATTTCAGCCATCATGTACCCCTTCTAACCTCATATATTAGGGGGAATTTGTTATAGCTCCAAATCTCACTCTTGATGTTTGTGATGTTGCATTTATGGCCTAGGGCAACCCCTCCTTCCAGACCTGGTCCAAATACTTAAAAAACAGTGTTTTACTCCCTATACGCGACATTTCCCTGAGCTAAACACGTGTGTACGCGGGTCTGTGTATACCTAACCCGCGTATATGTCTTAAAACACTTAAAAAAAATAAATCTCCTTAATTTCGAGCGGAGATCATGGGTTTTACCTGTTGATTACCTATTAGTGCCCGTGGCCCAACTATTCCCAACGAATTCCCAACTAAAAAACTACTTTGGGAGAAGTATAAAAAGCCTTCAATGGGAAGGCCTAAAGGGGGAGAGAATAGAGAGAAAAATTACTCTGCTAAGATTATCCCTAATCAGGTTTGAAGACCCTTGTGCTTCCAGCACTTCCCCCATCATAGGAAACCCTTGTTTCCTTGAGTTATGATGTCATTTCACTAGTTGAGATATCTTTGTGTGAGTCATGGAAGTAGCTTTTTGAAGACTTGGGATTCGACGGATCCGGAGGACGGTTCCGCTTGGAGCCTGCAAGAGGAAGATTCAGGTGATATCATTCCTTGCTTTGTTTTAGTTATTTGCAATGAAGAAACATGTGTCTTCTTCTCGAAATCAATCTTCTTCATGCTTATGATGTTGTTGTTATGGTTTGCATATGAATAGTTGTTTCAATTGTATAACTAACTACCTTTCAATATGTTATGAAGTTTATTTCTATATGATACTTGGTCCATATATTTCTATGCTTCTTTGAATTGGTTGTTTTGCAGGTTTAAGGATCAAAAGGAACTCCAAGAGGGTTTGGACCCTGGCTAGATCTACCTGAACGTAGGACCCCCAAGTGCACCTCTCTTCACGTAGTTTGCTTATTTAAGTATCATGGCTATGTGGAATGCTTGTTTTTTACTGTAGATAACCCCCGCTCTGCTAGGGTGTTGACCCAAAACCCTAGGGGACTTTGTCCCTCAGCACTAGTCATGCCAGCCATTGATCAGGAAATCCTGTGGGGATACTTTGATGGTGCTAACAAGGACACACCCCCTTGCATAATGGGAAAAATTTTATACATAAATAAACATCATTATATTCATATCTAGTACTCCCCCTAGTAGGGATCAAACAACAAAGCAGAGTTTAAAACACTTTGGACACTAATATATGTTGCAAATTTCAAGAATATAAAAAAAGCTTCAAATCTCTAGAGACTCGAAACTGGTGATGGATTGGATCTGTGATCGGATCATCATCATTGCACACTCTCTTGAGCATATTTTACATTACATAAAAGGTGAAATTAGTTCATTGGAATGATTCACATGCAAATATATATACAGAGAACTCAATATGAAGGCTGACCAACTATCCAAAGAAGTTGTGCAGTGTCACCTAAGTAGTTTTGATATCATGAATTTGTAAATAGCCATAAAAGATGACTATGGCATTTCAAATCTAAAAATTTAGACTTAACTTTATTTACTATTTTTATCATATACCATTTTTATTTAATTTCAACTTCTATTTTTAAATATAGACTTTTATGATTAACCTTAACAAATATACAAAACAAAATATAAATATATTTAACAATTTCGTAAAAATTAATTTTTTTTATAACATTTTTTTATATACAATAAAAATTTAAAAATGATTATACAGAAAATTTCCTTTACCAAGTTTATTTTAATTGTTACTCCATTCAAAATCTAACAATAGGTTTGCTAAATAAAATATTTCATGTGAAACTCTTATAAATTCTATTTATAATCTTATTATTATAAATAATTTATTATAATAAATATCAACGAATTTAATAATTTAGATATAATAGTTGTTGTTGTTGTGTTATTATTATTATGATATTATTTTATTCTTATTATATTAAAGAATATTTCCTAAAATTAACTTGATTTATTAAATCTTTTAATAGTAAGAATTTTATTTTATTTTATTTGTTTTTTCGTGTTTTAAATGTTTTAAAAGAGTGTTTTTTTAAATTATCGAGTTAAAAAATTTAGAAGATTGATATGATAACAAATATTTTGGAATTGTGATTTAATATCAATGTATATAGGACATTTTAAAAGAAGGTATTTTTTATTTTCAATTCTCTCCATAATATTTTAAGAATTGTTCAATACCTTGTTTCACCATGAAGCTAGTAAGAATTTTGTCTTATTTCCTTAATGTTGATTTTCTTCTTTATGCTAATCAAAACAAAAAAAGATACTTTTAATCTTCTATATTAGAGTTGATCACTTCCTCATACTATCTTAATTTTAATTTATCTTTTAATTCTTCATTGTGTCACAATTTCTCTTTAAATTTAGATGAACATTGTTTTTAATATTATTGTTGTTTTTCATAGCAATATATTCCTTTATTCTCCAATGATAGTCAAGGCTTGGCATCTTCATGCCAACCTGGCTCAAGTTGCAAGTGGCTTTGACTAGTTTGAATCTAAATTACCTTTTGTCTTCCATGTCATTTATCTTGTTCTTGGACATTAAGTAACTAGTCATAGTTGCACTCCCAACAGGGAAGACTTTTTTTTATGTGGAGGGATGGGATGGGGTGTATTGTCTTTATTTTGAAATTATAAGTTGTAAAACACTTTTGGATTTTCTGTATCTTTCTCCACAATTCTATAGGGATTATGCAACCCCAAACTTCACAACCATATTAGATAACAAGAGTGAAAAAAATCTCAAAAAGAAGTTTCTTCTTATCCCATAACCAAAGGTCCACTTATTATTTTGTGCCACAGCAGGGTATATAACACATTAGCACTCCTCAGTTGACTAAAAAATTAATCATTGATGTGTAATGTTAACATATATAATATATATATATAATATATATAATATATATATATATATATTAGTTTTATTTTTTTAGCTTTTGATTTGTTTTTTTCCCCGGGGAAAAATCACAATTTTCTATTAAAAAGAGAAAATTACATGTTGTAGATGCCTATGCGGCATATGCCATATGTTAGGTCTTAGCCATAAAAAATAAGTCTATACAAAATTACCTATACAGGGTATATTGTGATTGTTCATGAGGATGTTATATACAGATAAATATATACCATAAACTGAAAAAATTCAAATATATGCTACAAAATTAGGGCCTATTGGCCCGCTGGTAGAAATTATCTATATATGGTCAATGATAGTATTGGAAATTATCGTCACCCTATTGTTCCTTTATAAGCCATATCCCTCTGGGCTGGACCTTGGCCGCCTTGGATAGCTGGTCGGAAACCTGATTTCGCTCCCTGTAAATATGTTGACAAGAAATATATTGTAGAATTGAGACTTCTGTGATTTGTCATAGTGTGTAAGGAGAGCTTCAGCGTAAATCACATGAGAAAGAATTGCTGCCAACGCGTTTCGAACCAACCAATGTGGTTCATCGTCAGGGCAAGATGAAAATACAGATCTAGCTCATCGGTTTAAATAGTAAGCAGAGACTCCAACGACTCAATACTCTAACGGCTACTTAACCTTTCAGGAACCCCAGTCAAACGACCTATAATTAATTTAAAATTAATATATTTTTAAAATTTTTAAATTTAAAATATTATTATCTTTTTAATATTTATTTAACAATGTTATTATAAACTAACCTAAAAATAATATTGTATGATTCTAATATTGTAACCTAATTAATTTAGAATTATTATATTTTAATATTTATTTAATTAATTTATTAATTTAAAATTAAATTATTATTATATTTTAATATTTATTTAACTAATTTATTAAAACTAACCTAAAAATATATGTATATTCTAATTATTGTACCTAATTAATTTAGAATTATTATATTTTAATATTTATTTAATTAATTTATTAATTTAAAATTAAATTATTATTATATTTTAATATTTATTTAACTAATTTATTAAAACTCACCTAAAAATATATGTATATTCTAATATTTTAATTATTGTTATTGTTCTCCTAAATTCTAATTAATCTTATTTATATTTAATATATAAATTACTTATATAGATGATGGTTAATAATATATTGTAATAAATAATGTATTATATATAAGATAATTATTAACATTATATGTGAAAAATAATAATATATCTAATATATACCATAAAAATAATTAGTTAACTAATATATACTAATATATATAAGACCTAAATAAAATAAGAGGGGTTATATGCATTAATTATATATTGTAATAAATAAATTATTAACATTATATGTGAAAAATAATAATATATCTAATATATACCATAAAAATAATTAGTTAACTAATATATACTAATGTATATAAGATCTAAATAAAATAAGAGGGGTTATATGCATTAATATTTTATAGAAAAAGGTTAAAATTAAACATGATACTGTATATAATTGATGAAATAATAAATATTAATTAATTCATGTATTTAAGTTAAACCATAATGATACTATGCTATGGTTATACTATTAATTAATAAAATGTTAACAGGGGGATAATAAATATTAATCGCACTAAAAGAATTTCAACTTATAATGAAACGGGAGATAATTCCTATTAATCTAATGGATAAAAAGATACCTTAAATGCAATGCCAAATGCCTTAATATTATAATTAATAATATAAGTAATAATATTTAAAACATAAAAAACAAAAGCGATACAGCCTAAGAGGAGGACAAATCTACGAAGAACCACGCAGCCCACAATAGGCGAAAACCAGACTCCCCAGAACAAACACACGCCCAACCAGAGAAAGAACCTAGAGGAATCGAGGGGGGAGGAAGAAAACTTAAGACGACAACGCAGGGATCCAATTTCTACTAACCTTCCACCCGTCATCTCTGTTGAGATTGATGGGTCTTCGCTCTATTTCGATAGCTTCCCTTAACTTGCGATGATGAAACCGATCCACCCTGGCGATGACTTTGGCCTCTTCTATGCAGACATGATGCATAGTTTTGTCCACATGCTCTGCAAGAGCTGAGGACTTTATTCTACCATGCCTCAGGTCCGCTGCATGCTCACCAATCCTCTGCTGGATGGAGCGCCCTGTTTCCCCTATATAAGGGGTCCCACAGGAACAAGGAATCAGATAGACCCCTTTCATGTCTTTGGGGTCGACCGGATCCTTAACTGACCTCAGGGAGTTACGAATGGTTCTTAGAGGCCTGAAGGTTGAGGGGATGTCATACCTCCTAAGGATCCGAGCAATCCGATCCGTGGTCCCTTGGATATAAGGCATGTGGACACCTGGATGGCGCTCTTTTGGCTCTTTTTTACAAAAAGCATTATTGGAGGCATTAAGGAAAGCCTTTTGGCCAAGGTGTCTGCTATATCCGTTCTTCGAAAAGACATCGAGAAGGTGGTTTCTCTCCCTATCCAGGTTTTCTTGATCCGAAATCCTGAGGGCACGCGTAGCCAGGGTGTTGAGAACACCCATCTTCTGAGCTGGGAAATGATGGGAATCAGCGTGAAGATACTGTTCCGTGTGAGTCTTCTTACGGAACACCGCGTGAGAGAGAGAGCCGTCCAACCTCCTGGAAATAAGGATATCCAGGAAAGGGAGGCTGCCATTGACCTCCTTTTCCATGGTGAATTTTATGGCAGAGGACAGGCCGTTGAGGTGACCCAGGAAACGATCGAGCTCATCATGGCCATGGGGCCAGATGACATTGGTGTCATCTACATATCTCTTCCACAGCTTAGGAAGGAGGCGGGCTGAGGCTAGAGCCTTGGCTTCGAAATCTTCCATAAAGAGATTTGCAACGATCGGGGAGAGGGGGGAACCCATGGCAACGCCACATGTTTGTTCATAGAACTCCCCTTCGAAACAGAAGAATGTGGAAGTGAGACATACCTCCACCAGATGCGCGGTGTCCGGATCTGTTAGGCGATGAATCACTTCCATGGCTTCTCTAATGGGAATGCACG
This sequence comes from Pinus taeda, assembly GCA_000404065.3. NCBI lineage: Eukaryota > Viridiplantae > Streptophyta > Pinopsida > Pinales > Pinaceae > Pinus > Pinus taeda. Next base: position 28,194 of record APFE031744368.1, on the reverse strand, counting down.
TGAACAAGGAGACAACATCAAAGCTGACAAGAATGTCTTCAGGGTCCAGCCTAATGTCCTCGAGAACCGAGATGTAGGACGCAGAGTCCTTCACGAAGGACTCAGTACGGCCCACGAGAGGTTTCAGCTTCAGAGCCAGGAACTTGGCTAGAAGGTAGGTTGGACCCCCGATGGTGTTGACAATAGGTCTCAGCGGGACCCCCTCCTTGTGAATTTTAGGCACCCCATAAATTCTAGGAGCGATGGGGTTGCTCTCAATGAGCTTACGGGATAGAGCCCCCACCGAGCTGCTCGACTTGATAGCGAGAGCCACAGCCTTGGAGAATTTCTTCAGAGGGTTTTTGGACAGTTTCTTGTAACTGCCACTGCTGTGAAGATGATCCAACATCTTGCTCCGGTAATCTTCTTTGTTGAGGATGACCGTCGCCCCTCCTTTATCTGCCTTAAGGACCACAATGTCCTCATTCTGGTTTAAGGACTTTAAGGCATCTA